>JACXGI010010685.1:0-26732 GCA_016801175.1 Esox masquinongy
TTCAACAATGAGATCCCTCTGATGCTTTGGAAGCTCTCTGCGGACCATGGCTTTTGCTCTGAGATGCAACTAAGAAAATGTCAGGAAAATCCTACTACAACAGCTACTACAACAACTTTATTTGTGATTAATCAGAGTCACTTTAAATGATGGCAGGTGTGTAATGACTTCTATTTAACATGAGTTTGAATGTGATTGGTTAATTCTGAACACAGCCACATCCCCAGTTATAAGAGGTTGTGCACACTTATGCAACCAGTTTACTGTAAGGTTTTTATTTTTCATTTTTCCCCCTCGAAGATTTCAGTTTGCTTTTCAATTGAATTGTTCACATTATAGGTCACATTAAAAGTGGAAAAGGTTCTGACATGATTTATCTTTGTCTCATTCTTTTACATCACAAACGCCTGGCATTTTAACAGGGGTGTGTAAACTTTTTATATCCACTGTATATGTTGTGTGTGTAGTATATGTTGTTTGTGAGTAGTACATGTTGTGTTGTTTGTGTATAGTATATGTTGTTTGTGAGTATTATATGTTGAGTTGTTTGTGTGTAGTAAATGTCATATGTGAAGTATGTGTTGCGTGTAGTATATGTTGTGTTGTTGTGTGTATATAGGGTGGCAGTAGCCCACTCAATCAGCCGACAACACCATAACCCTCAGCTAGCCGCCCGCTACATTCGGTTAACTAGTCAACTATGGGCCTTGTTTTCAGATAATGGATAAGCTAGCCTGTAAGCCAAATCACTACTCTTGTTTGTAGACTTTTAAGAATGGCTGGATGGAGCAAACATTCCTTACTCTACGGCATGGAATTTTCAGACAAATCAAGTTTGGTTTGCACTTAATTCGTTTAATTTATATTTATAAATATTTGTATATATATATATTTATTATTTTTTTTACTTACAGGACCTTCATAAGTATTCAAACAACTTTGCTTTCTTTCCATTTTGGGCTATGAGCTTAATTTAGAATTGTTTAAATACACTGTATATAAGGCCTGAATGCTAAATGCTTAGTCTGGCAAAAACAAGGCAATGCCTATTACCTGGCTCCTACCATTTGTATGGTGAAGGAAGATGGAGGGAGGATTATGCTATGGGGATGCTTCTCTTTGGCAGGGACAGAGTGTTTTCGTTTTGTCCTTATGGGATATGTGGTAAATGCAATCAACAATAAATTAAAGGTCTGGTAAAATGTCCACTCTAACCAACGCATGGTATACATTTCTGGAATTTTTATAGGCAGGATAGAAACATGCCACTGTATATGTAGAAAAGTTTAGCTAACCAATTAAAAACATTCTGCTTACTAAATTATTCTCCCAATGCAAATAATCTAGTGCATAATATAGTTTTGCAAAAAAAACAAATCAGAAGGCAGAAATGGATTTGTTTGGGGAGAGCCTTGGCAAACATGCAGAACAAGTTAGAAAGACCAGTCAGGTGTGCAGGAATTTTACAATTTTCCATCAGGTTTGGCCATTATTAGCCAGGCTGACCCTAGTTTTCTGAGCTATAGCTCGCTGCGGCAAACAAAATCCGCCGGTTAGCGGAGCCTGAATATATGTAGATTGTGCCAATCTTAAAAAGTGAGTATATTTTTGTTGCCTTTTTGCATAGCTGACTAACTAGTAACACAGTATTCACTGGTACATTTCTGATTTGGGTAAAAGGCTACTTAACGCTGTGCCACGTTTTTCACGTGGGTTCACTGCTGCTGTCATTTGACAGTTGCCACGTGTTACTGTTTGTGTGACAAGTTTTATTCATATTAATTAGAAATAAGTGTACCCACACAGCATTGGCTAAAATATCCACAGAGGCAGAACATTTAGTCAAGTGTACAGAATTTCAGGTCTATAATGCATCAAAATGCAGAGAAAGTAAGGAGGGCATATCAGCAAAGTAAGTACTTAAAATGATGTGAATACCACTAAAAGGGGTTCCAGATTGTTTCATCATGACGTGGAAGCCCAAGAGATGCTCCAGTTTTGTTTCCAACATTTCTGACAAGAATAAGCATCTGTTAACCGAGTCCTGAGCATATAACGTTTGATTTTAAAAGTCTTTGAATTTAACTTGTATCATTAAGACGCTTCCCAACAACCACAGAGGATAACAAAAACAATCTAAAAATGCTAAGAGAAACCTGCACAGCAGTCAACAGAGGTTATTATCTCATTATGTTAAGAAATTCCACTTTTTTGCACATTTATGTTAAAAAAAAACTACATTGAATAATCAAAACATAAATTATAATACTGTATTTGTCATGGCAAAATGTATTTGTAATGTAATTGAAATGTCATTACAAATGCAAGTTTGCGCACTCTACACTACAGCTGCCTTCATAAAATCTGATTCTTGCATCTAACAGCTCTCCAGAGACGGGTCTGAAATCCTACAGCCGACTGCAAGAAGTAGAAAACAGTCTATTATGAATCAGATAAAATCCCACACATTTCTTAACTGACGCTTCAAGAGAGAAGCCGTCTGATAAAAATGTGAAGTATTCTGTAGATAAGTGTAACCCTAAAGAAGAGCATGCCGCCTGACGGGGATTCTAATTACCTTTACAGTGCGGTCAGGGTTCCTTCTGGCGGAACCCAAAAACGAATTTTCCCCATTCCTTAACCCTAAACCTAATGTCGAAAACATAACCTTCATGCCTAAACTTAACCTAGCCTTAATGCCTAACCAATAATGCCTAAACCTAAAAGTAGCCCCAGTTTATACACTTTGTCCAATTTAATGTTTTTACCTAAACCTCTTATATATACCTTCCTTGCTGTATGTACATCACTTTCGACTTCCATTGCAGAAGCCATCGTTTGCTTTGTCAGATGAAATCTGTATGGCGGCAACTTCTTTAATCCTTTTATAATCCTTAGCAGTTTTTATTTACTCTCGTCTAGTTAATCCAGTTATTTACTAATTTGTTGTAATTCTGTTGGTGTCTTGGTCCCATGACACCACTAACCTATGGGTGAGGACCGTTCTGCGGCCCTGGGATGTCCCCAGCTGTTTGTTTGCATCTGATCACCATGGAGGCCTATTTGATCACAGAAAGGAGGCTGAGTTTCGAGCACTGCAAAAGTCGGAGTCTCCATATCCAAATGAATCACTGTTGGAGAGTAGGGCAGGTATAGCGTCTCAAGGAGCCGACTGTCACCATCGACGCTGCGGGTCCGGCGCTCAAGCCTTAGAAGCATTTGACCCATAGAACCCAAAAACTGCGGCTCCTGCATCTACAACTTGGGCTGCGAAGAAACCGAACGTGGAGTACACACCTCGAACGGTTTTTCCCCAATGGAGCTGGAGCTCCTGGCTCCCTCATCACTGGAAGTTGCTACACCAAGATCACACTGTGGGATCACACGACCAGAAGATCAGAGAATCTGGATAAACTGAAGGTTTCTCTGTAACAGAAACCCAGCCATTATTTTGGAAAGCTCTCCATGGTTAAAAGAAAAAAAGTGATTCCCTGGGCAAAAACGCTGTTCTCCTAGAGCTCGAGTGAAGGACATTACCGTACTACTTTTAGGCATACTGCACAAACACACAGAATTAGACTCAACTGTCGTTCATGTTGGATCAAACATCATGAAGGGCAGCTGTAAGCAGCTGAATCCGGATTTTAGGATTCAGCTAGACACAAAGAGTTGACCAACTATCTCTGGACCATTACCTTCGCTTGATCTTGGTATTGAACACTTTAGAAGGCTCCTAACATTTATTACCTGACAAAAGAGTTACTTCAAATCTTTGGAAGTCACTTTTGAAGAGAACTTCAGTAATTCCTGGAAGCAAAGATAATTTTATGAAGAGGATGGCATCTACCCGGACAACCAAGGAACTTGGATTATAACTCAACACTACAAAGATTGAGAGATTGACTAATCAACTAGAACCCTGTAAAGGTAATCAATGACTTACGTTTGCAGTTCTATTGTTCTATCTCTGCTTCTCATGATAGTATGGGTGGTGCAAATACAAATCCTGCGCATGTAACTCATAACCAAAGAGCTTGTTCTACATACTCCCCAAACATAGCTTCATCCTACCACGAGTAATATTTGATATTCCTTTTTGTGTGACTTTAAGAATGGTTCAGCCCATCACAAGAAGTAGCCTTGGGCCTGGAGGCGCAATTTTAGGCAGGTTAATCCCCACTGCCTTGCAATCTCCAGAAATGATCTGTGAACCTATTTGTAGCAGTCTTATATTTACTGAAAATCCACTTTTTTTCAGAAATCGTAAGGGGCTAGGGTTTCTGCATTTAAATATATGGAGTCAACTGTCAAAAATGGATTTCATTAAGATTAGGGTATCCCAGTCAGACTTTTATTTTATCTGAAACCTGGTTATCAAATAAAACCAATGATGAAGACATTGCACTCCATGGTTACAATGTGTTTAGAGCAGATAGGCTGCGTAAGGGTGGAGGTGTTGTCATTTTCACAAAAACTAAGCTTTCAGTCTCCCAGATAAAGTCAGTCTCCATTCCTAAGCTGTTTGAATAAAGCCTTAAAATCAGGAAACAACTGTCATGTTACAAATTGACGTGTATAATGTCCATCCTCCACAAAGAAATGTACGCTAAACTGACCTGTTAAGGCTCATTTTTATCATTTGAAATTATTATACTTGGTGATTAACTTGATGGGGCAACACAATCTAGATAGCTTAAAGTAGTTTCATGTTAAGTTAAACGAGATAATTAAATGTTCAGTGTCGTATTCATTAGATATTAGCAACTACTGACCGATTTCTTGTATCAAAAATGTTAGAATTTATAAAACCAAACCTCGCATTGTTATTAAAATAAATTATACATGTGCTAATTAACAATCTTTCTTGACAGCATTTTTTCTGTACCAAAAAGCCAAGGTAGCACTAGTTTCAAAAAAGTTTTTTTTTACTACCACTGCTGACAAATATGCTCCATTTAAAAGAACACGAGTGAGGAATAGAACCAACCCATGTTTCAATTTGCAAGGGCTAAAGCTTGAAAAATAACTTCAATTTCTGACTGGCAGACTTTTAAGCAATTAAGAAACTTATGTATACAACATATTAGAAGGGCAAAATCTGACTACTATGTAAAAACACTATCGCACAGTAACAGATATCCAGGCAAATGTTCTAAAATGGTAAAACTAAGAACAGTGCTTACTCCTCACTGAGACAACAGATGGAATCTGGACCTTTTCCTGATAAAAACACTATTGTTGCCTTAAATACCAGTTTGTTGGGGTAGGCTCTCTTTCAGAAAACATCCATGCCTACCCAAGTGATAGAGGTATAACTAAAAATAGTGTATTCAAGCAGGAACCCTCTGTTGTAAAAAGTCAATATTTTTTGCTGAGTCACAGAAAAATAAGCCATTGATACTTTACCAGTTATTGACAATAAGAAAACCACAGGAACAGACAAACTTGCTGCTCATCAAATCACTGGAGCTCTAACAGATATTCTTAACACTTACTTCTGGGGTTATTCCAAAAGTACAGAAAACAACTCATGTACTGCCACTACATGACGGTGGCAATACTAGAGACCTTGACAATGAGTCCTGGGCTATATGCATTATCCAATCACATCGTCACGGCTTGCTAAATTCCTGGAGTATTTGGTAAATATACAGCTGCATCCTTTTTTGACATCCCTGTAGTGACTAGGGGGTCCTGCCTTTCCGAGCGAAGTTGACGAGCATATGGAGGTCTGTTGCCTCTGTAACGCAGTCCAGCCTGTGTTCACACGCCAGTACACCCACCTAGCAGCCTTTTATGATTTGTGCATATCTTTTCTCTGTGACTGATAATGTGCGTGAGCAGAATGCAATGGTCCAGAACTACGCACCCGCTTGTTTCTGTAAGAGCGCTGCTCCGAGTCTGAAGTGGCTTGGGTCGGCGCTGGCAACAGCAGACTTTATGGCATCATAGTGTGCTAACACTTGGGCGGACACTAACATTGCCTTGACTCTGCAAGAGGCCTATAGCTGAAGGTCTGCCTACATCAACTCTGTCTCCTTTTTAAAAAGCTCAGTGATGGGGAGGTGTGCAGATGATAATCCAGGCCACAACTTTCCTAATCAGTTCCCAAGACTCAGCAGTTGATGGATCTCCGTGATGTTGGTCGGACTCGGCATCTGAGAAACGCCTGGCTTTATCCCATTTGCTCCGATCACACGAACAAAGTGCCGGACTTCTGACTTTCCAAAGAGACATTAGTCTCTGTTGAGCTTTGGTCCTGACTCTGATAGTCTTCAGCAATTTGCTTAAATTCTTGTCACGGTCATCTTTGTCCGTATCATGAACCGGTATGTCATCAATCACAAAGACCGTGCCCTTGCGTTCTCGCAAGAGTTTACCGATCTTCCTCTGAAAGATCTCTGGTACACTTGTAATTCCAAAGAGAAGGTGCTTGAAATAATCTTCCCTCTAGGGCGATAAAGGTTTTTAGCTTCCTGCCGCTGGGGTCCAGCAGTATTTGCCAAAACCCACTAGTCTCGTCAACTGTATAGAAAACCCCTACTGTTTCATTGAGTAGTTTTAAAATGTCCTCACTTGGCCATTTTTATGCTTCACCAGCCCCATAGGTGCACACCAATCTAGACTCAGTGACTTCCCTTATGATGTAATTTCTTACCACTTTAGCCAATTGGTCCTCCACCTATGGACGGAGTAGAAATAAAAAATTCTGCATGGCAAGTTAGTAGGCGAGAGTAGGGGAATGCACCTGGGTCAATCTTCACCAGTTCACAAGTCCTCCAAAGACATCTGCACTGATTTCATCTGCTCTGTGGACCAAACACATCCTGCATGAAACAGTTCTGCTAGTATGTTATTTGCGTAAGGTCTATAAATTACAAAGAGTTTGTACATTTTACAGTTTTGTTCACATTCTGACTGGCACAATAATTTGCCTTCAAGACGTCCTTGTCAATAATGCCAATCACTATTCTGTCCCTCATTTCTTCATGCTTCGTGGTGTCGAACTCAGTGATCAGCTATACATACAAATTCCTAACAAAGGACTCCCTTTCATTTTATGGAAAGATGCACATTTATGAATCGCATACAATCTCAGCATCTTTTCCCAAGGCATAAAGTAACGAATCCACCTGCACCACACTGCTCTGTTTGTCCAGTTTTGACGCCACTCAAACAAGAGAATGTTGTCTCCATATTGGTCATGCCGACGCCTGTGAGAAGTCGAAACGGCTTTGGGGGGAGATGAATTTTGCAATTTGACATACTTATCTCCTATGTATTCATCTTCTGACACTGTGTGACGATAGAGACCATGCAAAGTGTATTCTGGGTTTAAATCACAAAGTCTACAATGAAGACAAAGTCACAATCCACTTGCTGACACTTGTTCACTATCTCCCTAGATTACCCAGCGTCCAGGCAGAATGATGCAGCATCTAACCAACCAATCAGATTGTTCGCTTTAGACGTCAGCTCAGGGTGGATTTTTCAGGTTTTTCTATCTAAAAAGGTTAGATTTTTGATTATATTTTGAATGAAAGACCAAGAGGATAAACAAAAGGAGTTTTTTTTCACCGCCCATTTTGCTCATATTTACAGAGGGTGCCAATATCAGGGCATTGTACACGCATGCACACACTCACACATCACATCGTACCGGTCTAGGGGCTGGTGTGTTTGAGCATTCAAAAAGTGAACAGCACTCCTCTGGTCCAAAAGAGATTAAGTGCGTCGGCAGAGAGAAAGAAAGAGACGGGGAGAAAAAAA
The DNA here is from genome assembly GCA_016801175.1 of Esox masquinongy. Lineage (NCBI taxonomy): Eukaryota > Metazoa > Chordata > Actinopteri > Esociformes > Esocidae > Esox > Esox masquinongy. The sequence continues at coordinate 7,771 of JACXGI010010685.1, forward strand.
AGAGAAAGAAAGGAGGGACAGAGAGAAAGAGATGAGGGGAGAAAGGCAGAGAAATATTGAGAGAGAGAGAGAGAGAGATACGTGGAGACAAAAAATGAGAAAAAGAGAGTACACAAAGAAGTGGATCAGACAGACAGACAGAGACAGACGCACGCACGCACGCAGTGCCGGTCTAGGGGGTAGTTTGTTTCAGCACTCACAAAGTAAGCAAAACAACCCTGGTCCAAAGGGAGAGAGATATAGAGGGGGTGGGGGGGGGGGCAGATACAGGGGGAGGGAGAGGGGGGGATGAGGGGAAGGCAGAAAGAGTGGGAGGGAAATACAGATAGAGGGAGGGGGAGAGGCAGAGAGAGAGAGATAAATACAGATACAGGGACAGAGAGACAGGGAGGAAGAGAGGGAGGAAGAGAGAGAAAGGGGGAGGAGAATGGGGGGGAGTGTGTGAGTGAGAGGGGAAGAGACATGGGGAGAAAGAATAAGAGAAAAAAGGATGGAGAGAGAGACAGAAAGGGACGGAGGTGTTCTAAGCGTTAGCCCCTGGGAGAGAATGTGCCTCAACACTTGTGTCCAAAGATTGACACGCGTGTATAAGCATGGACAGCAACAACACATTCCAGCACTACATCAAACCATTGATTTATTTATTGATGTGTCTGTTTCAGAAAGCTGTCAGACAGAGGAACGGAGACAACATCGTCTCTCTCTCCATCCCTCTTTCTCAGTCTCCATCTCTCTCTATCACAGCTCTCTCTTGCTCCTCGTCCCTCTATATCTCTCTATGACCTGGGTGGCCATCTCAATCATTTTCCTGCTCACTGGATTTGGTCTTGGTCTTGGGTTAGTTCTGGGGTTGTTGGGTTGTTTGCTAAGGTCTGATTTCTTGTGGGAAGTAGCAGAGGAACAGCCAGCCAGCATATCAATCAACAGAGGTATCAGAGAGCAGAGAAGGGAACGGCCAGAATAAGAAGGAAGGGAGGGAACGGCCTGAGGCAAGAGGAGGAACAGAGTGGGAGAGAGACTATACAGTATATTGTGCAGACTCAGTGACCATAACCTGGCCATAGAGACAGAACGACAAAAAAAATAAAAACTTGATTATCACTAAAGGGATTTCTGTGAACACCAAGAATATTTACAAAATTCCAGGTGTAATATTTCAGTATGCCTTTTGGCCCATGATACATTTAAATTGTATACATTTTGTTGCCATGCAAAAGGATCGGAGAGATGACACACTCAAATAATTTAAGACAAACTCGAGTTGGAGTGTTAAGTTTATACAGTCTCTTTCAAACTGCAAAATATGCTTTTTGTGGTTTATGTTAGAGACTTTACAGCCCAGATTCAGAACGTTCACCCCAGATTAATTTATAGCCAGACCAAGGTTAGTATAACTGGTGGAGTGTTACAGGGCTGTTGCTCCTTGGGTAAAGAGGGATCTACTTAGAGATCAGGACTTTTTCTGAAAAATAATTATTTTTGTTTCCCATGTTAATGGATAATGCCCAATCTTAACAGTACTGTTCTAGTAAAGACAGGCTTTGTTATAGTCCCTGTTCTGTCAGTGACAACATGACTAAGTCATTTGCATAGATAATAAACTGTAATATTTCTTGGTCTTCGACGGTGAGTCCTGGATACGTACATTGCTCCAATTTTGTAGCAAATTAATTTATACAAATTTTGAACGGACTAGGATAGCAACCATGTCTCACTCATCAATCTTAGCTAAATAACTGTTCCTTTGTTTTCCACTTTCACACATTATTTATTTTCTTCAGACATAACATTAATCATACCATATACCTCGCCTCCTACACCACTTGGAAGGATTTTTACGAACAAACCTTTATGCCATATTCAAAGGAAGTCAAAGGAAAGTCTACTAAATTTTTTGCGAGTCTACGAAATAACCAAATAAGTATTCACCCCCAAATAAACATCAGCAAATGTTGTGTTACAACATTGACCAAAATGCATTTAATTAGGGGCTTTTGCCACAGTTCAATAAAAAAAAAAATCTTTAATTCCAAAGTGATCTATGATTTCTAGTGTTGGCAAGATTGTTCAAGGGGGGTGATGGGTTTGCATCCAAAGGGAACTTAGTGATTTAGCAAATGCTTATCTACAGTTCCTGTTTAGGTGCAGTCAATCAGGTCTCATGCACCGAGGTTGGTGTAAAGCAGTTACGCGTGAAGAGTATTTCCTTTAATTAATGTATTCTTTCTTAAGGCAGTTATCTGGATATTCTAACTTTTTGCAAAGATTTCATGTAGTTGTCATGGTGACCGCAGATGCTCAACTGAAAGCTCAACTTTGAAATGCTAGTTTATGCAAGCTTTCTTTGTTCTTGGCAAATAAAAACATCCTAACAGGTAAGTATACAAGTATATGCTTAAATGAGCAGTCACCGTAAACTCTGCAGGTCACCATTTGTCTCTGCTCTGTCCACCACCTCCCTCCAGTTCTCCTCCACTCGCTCCATAGCTCCCCTTTATCCATCTCTCCCGTCTCTTATTCTCCCTTTCCTCTCTCCATCTCTGCTCCTCACCTTCATTGACAGGGCTACCTTTGTTTCTTGTTTGTCTGTGGAGATAGACATTGTACTAAGTTCTGATCCCCTTGGAATTGATCTAGTGTTTTTACTGTTGGAGCAGATGTGCCACTCTGGTCTAGAGGGGTCAGTGGAGCTGTTCTTCTCTGATCTAGAGGGATTAGTGGTGGGTGGAGCTATTCTGCTCTGATCTAGAGGGGTTAAAGGTGGGTGGAGCTATTCTGCTCTGATCTAGAGGGGTTAGAGGTGGGTGGAGCTATTCTGCTCTGATCTAGAGGGATTAGTGGTTAAAACATGACTGCCATTTGTTCATGCTAGAGGTTGCCCCTGGACCTTGTAGGGCATGAGGCAGAAGAGAAAGGTTGCAGTATTCTGGACCTTGTAGGGCATGAGGCAGAAGAGAAAGGTTGCAGTATTCTGGACCTTGTAGAGCATGAGGCAGAAGAGAAAGGTTGCAGTATTCTGGACCTTGTAGAGCATGAGGCAGAAGAGAAAGGTTGCAGTATTCTGGACCTTGTAGGGCATGAGGCAGAAGAGAAAGGTTGCAGAATTCTGGACCTTGTAGGGTATGAGGCAGAAGAAAAAAGTTGCAGTATTCTGGACCTTGTAGGGTATGAGGCAGAAGAGAAAGGTTGCAGTATTCTGGACCTGGTAAGGTAAAGACCTGACAATCCCTGAGCTATTCAATAATTTCCTCCCGCCTTTCAAGAGACGTGTTTGTGTGGGTGGCATGTCTCATCCCGAAAAGCTACAACACAGATCATTAACAGCTTCACATCTAATATTTCTAAACAACAAAACAAATCTATTATGTAGAAGTTCACCCCATTAAGCAGCAATCTAAATGTTTTACTACAGAAGGACGAGGCTGTGTGTAGTGTGGGAAACATTCCCCTCCGCTCACCATGGCCCTTGTTGTCAGTCTGATTTATGTCCAAAGGGTGTGTGGAGGTGTGTACGGGGCGCATAATGGGGATAGTAAATATGGAGGGGATCAGGCCACTGCCGTTCATGTCCCACTCCTCCAAATCCCACCCCCCAACCGGGAAAAGGGGGTGGCACCGGACCTCCCCTGGTTAATTACTATCATTGTTATTTTTTAAACATAATATGCGATGTTATACAAACTCAGACAATAACAATAATTTGAAGGGGAAAGCAGTGTTTAGATGAAACAACAGAACACAAATCACATCACCATCACATCATTATTATACATTATCCCATTACCATCACATACATTATCTGGCTGCTAAGCAGAATACTAACAGTATATGGTGTGAAGATGACACACAGTGAAATGCAGATTCAAATCACATTAAAAAGACCAGACCGTTAAACTCACATCTCGTAAATGTCTCCATGAATAAATTAGTGACTACAAACATTGGCATTAGGCAAGTAATATGTTTCATATGGGGCATTCATATGTTATGTGCGCCTAACATGTGTGTTGGGGGGGGGTAACGCCTGTCCTTTTAGACCAGCTCCCTTTCACAAAGCCATTTTGATGAAGACTCAAGCAGCTTCCAGGCCGTGAATTGTCCCACAACGCTTTCGTGGTGGTTACAGAATTTTGGAAGAAAACATTTGTGTGATGTTATAAGAATTCATAGAACACAGTCATTCTTTAAAATGGTAGCCTCAACGTTTTGTTAGGTTGTGGGGACACCGAAAACATAATGAAAGGTATATTACCACACTAAAACGGTTCAGTTCTGAGCAGATAATGTTTCTTTTACGGTGCAAAAACAATCCACTGATTTTACAAGAGTAGTCCTACAATACATTTGGTTTGTTCTTTAAAGGTTGAGAGAAGGTTTCATTAGGTTTGGGAAAAAAAAATTTCCCCAAAATGTAAAAGAAATGTGCAGGTAAGATGACGACTATACAGTTTGCATAAAACACGAACCTGATGGTACACTTTCTAAAATGTGTTTTACATGTTTTAGATGGTTTATAAAACATGTATTTAGGTTGAGGGAACATTGTGAGAATGTGGAAAAAAATCCCAAACTGCTGTAAAGTTTAAGTTGTGCTGACTGTCACATAACATTTTTATCAGGTGCGCAAAAATCTCTTTTGATGTCGCAAGAATGTTGACAGAACAGCTTTTCAGTTCTTTAAAGGTTTGCAGAACAATTAATTGCGTTGCATAGGAACAGTGTGGGCGCTGATGTTTATACAATGTTTTAGCTAGGTTGCACAAGGACATACCCATAACGTTGACGGAACACCAAGTCCTTTAAAGGTCCCGAAATAACTTCATACAGTTATAGTAGTGATCTGAGAAGATGCATATTCCTGGTGACATTCACAAAGGTTGCACAGAACATTCACACTAGGCGCATTTCTAGCTTGTGTTTGGGAACATCTCTGTGAAGTTCCCAACAGGCTGTTCCAACAACCTACTTTAAAGATGACAAAACCTATTCTGGGAAAGTTGAATGTTGGAAGGTGAGTCTTTTATAAAAGCATTCTTTAATTATCACCATGACATAGGATAGTTTTTGTTATTAAACCTTCTGCTACCTGAGAAATGTACATCCACAGGATAAATTGTGTATTGGAGCACCATTCCGCAGCTGTGACAGTATAAAAATAGTTTGAACGTTGTTTACTTTACCGTCCATTTACAATGAATATAAGCACCTCCGAAAAATACCGTATATTGTCTTGAAAGTAGTTTTTTGGTTGAAGGGAGGGAGAGAGGTAGGGTGGTGAATGTAATAGGATGAATGCATGGTACAAGGCGACACAGGCCGTCCCAAATGACACCCTGGCCACTACCACACTATCCTGGTCTGAAGCGGTGCACTACAGAGGGGTTAGAGTGCCATTCAGGAAGCAGATGTATAATCAATCAAAATGTGTGAATGAAGCCTGCAGGAGTAAATCAGCGAGAGAGTGAAATGGTTTAATCTCAGGAGAAATAACATGAATGCAATGACATCATCTGACTGGCAGATACTGAACAACATATTAACATTGGGGTTTGAACTGTGATTACAATAACACACCACACACAGATAGACAGGCAGGCGAAGAGACAGGCAGACTGGCAGTCGATAGAGAGAAAACAACCATTGTGAGAACAAATGGAGGAGGTGGAGGGATAGGCAAGAAGGAGATGGGGTGGACAAGAAGGAATGGAAGACAGTTGGAGTAGATGGAGGGATAGATGAGGAATAAGGATAAAGGAGGAGCGTAAGAGAGATGGAGGGGTTTGAAGAGGGATTCAGAGACTATATAGATATGGTCTGTACCAAGCTAGATGTACCCAGGCTCGTTTTAATTAGCATCAGTTAGCTGTACATTCCAGATCAGGCTTCAGCCGTGCTATAAGAGTGGATAATGCTGGCTCAGCTGTCGCTCAGTGCTACCTGAACACCCTGAACACCAAACCCTTCGTCCATACAATGCTGAACCATCAATCCATGGCCAAGTCAGTGCCATGTGCTAATTCTTTACGAAATGAACAAAATGCATTTCCTTTTTTTTTTTACCTATCGTTAATGTTGTCTTTGATGTTCTTTTGTATAGGCCTACTGAAGTTACAAAGGCACAGCAAATTTTTGCCTCTATTCAATTACATTAATAGTACAGACGTGAATGTTTTCCTGCATTCTCACTTGCAAAGGATGGGCTATGGATTAGCCTCAAAACCCCACATTCAATGCAAATACGTCATATGGTAAGAATATATGTTGCTTGTCTGGTTCAGAGAGGTGAGACAGCCTGTCTGGTTCAGACAGGAGAGACAGCCTGTCTGGTTCAGAGAGGTGAGACAGCCTGTCTGGTTCAGAGAGGTGAGACAGCCTGACTGGTTCAGAGAAGTGAGACAGCCTGTCTGGTTCAGAGAGGTGAGACAGCCTGTTCTGTTCAGAGAGGTGTCTGATTCAGAGGTGAGACAGACTGTCCGGTTCAGAGAGGGGAAACAACTCCCAGGCAATGTGCTGGATACAGTAATCACAATAACAACTTACCTCTCGTCGACGTGATGCCCAGCAACTCTGTTTTATCTTCCAGACGACTGCCGCCACCAGGAGGAGGGACAAGAAGCAGCTGGGAGGAGAAAGGAAGGGCAGGGGTTAATACAGGAAGCAGCAGGGACAAGACAAGAAGTGGATGGTTTAAATACAGGAAGAAGCCAGGACAGGAAGAGGAGGGGTTATATCAGATCTGGGAATAATAAGGCCCGTAATCCCAGATCCGGGTAGATGAATCAAGTCTATCCAGCCCGAGGCCAGTCCATGAAAAACACATGAAACCCATAACAGCCTGTGCAGGTATTGCATTTCCTGCTGCTCAATTAACCTAAATCAAATTAAAAGTCAGCTGACTTAGTCGCAGTAAAAAGCAGTAGCTCACTCTAGTGCACCTCTGACCTCAGCTCAGACGACTTCAATTTTGAAATTGCAGTGGTTGCTAAGGTACGTTGCTATGGAAAGTACACACTAACAATCATTCATTCTTCCACACTCAAATGTGGTTGGTTAAATAGCAATAAAAATAATTAAAAGTCTCTCAAAGGAAAGGAAAGTAGACACTGACTGCAGGGTAATCGAAAGGGAATGAACAAAAACAGATTTATTTGCTGGTAGTGCAGGTAAATATGCAAGGAAAGGCTCACAGTCGTTAAACAGTAAAACCTACAAGGACACTATGCAAGCGGGAGAGAAATGCAAGACGACTGGGTACATTTCAAGGTGAATATCACACTGTTTATAGGATTCAGAATGTTGTAAGACGTCATTGCTTTAATTTCCTCTACAGTCACATGCAATGTACACAATATTGTCCCGGTGACCTTTGACTTTAGATTAATTTACAGTCCAATGTATTGCACACAGGATGTCTCATAACGGTGTCTCCCACAGTTCTATTCATCTCTTAATGAGATACTTTTCAAAGCGTTGGGGCTCAGAAGCCTCTTGCGCTCTCTGGATCGAGTTATGTTTGGCGCAATGAAGTTTACGAGAACAGTGCCAGCCTCTATTAACTGAACATGACTGCAGGAGGATTAGAAAAAGTCAATGCCCCACCCACTCTGACATCACCTGTGGGAGTGGAAGGTGTTTGGGAACCCTGACCATGCCCTCCTCCTTCACCTCCTGTTATACTCAAACTACATGCTGGCCATATTGATTCAGCTCTGACACAACCGACCTGGTTAGTTACTGCAGTCCTACCTATAAACACACAGAGAGAAAAAGGGGTGAGAAAGGGGGAAGAGGGAATCAGAAGAAGTTCATTTTTCCACTTTCCGGAACATTCTCATGTCCCCTTCACCGTCTCCATCTCTATTGGGGGAATTGTTTATAAATACCCATTCTGGTGGTGCAAAAATGTTTTTAGTGCTAGAGAGATAAGCCCCATTTCTACTGAGTGGAAAAAAATTGCCTGCACGACTCTGGCTGAAAAACGTTACCTAACAGCATATGACTGGGTGAAAAGCATTAGCCTTCTGTAAATGACTCTGACTAAAAACCACTGAACTCCAGCAAATTACTCCAAATGAAAACCACTGGACTCCAGTATATGACTCTGAATGAAAACCACTAGACTCCAGTATATGACTGAAAACCACTAGACTCCAGTATATAACTGAAAACCACTAGACTCCAGTATATGACTGAAAACCACTAGACTCCAGTATAAGACTCTGGCTGGAAACCACTGGACTCCAGTATATGACTCTGGCGGGAAACCACTGGACTCCTGTATATGACTCTGGCTGAAAACCACTGGACTCCAGTATATGACTCTGGCTGAAAACGACTGGACTCCAGTATATGACTCTGGTTGAAAACCACTGGACTCCAGTATATGACTCTGGCTGAAAACCACTGGACTCCAGTATATGACTCTGGCTGAAAACCACTGGACTCCTGTATATGACTCTGGCTGAAAACCACTGGACTCCAGTATATGACTCTGGCTGAAAACCACTGGACTCCAGTATATGACTCTGGCTGAAAACCACTGGACTCCAGTATATGACTCCGGCTGAAGGGATCGCACGCTGAAGCCTCTACGTCACCAAGTTCAAAGGCATTTCGTTGAACCAATGTCAGACAGAAAACGCCACCTATTAGTTTAACCACTTATGGTAGACATGCACAACAATATTTTACATGCCTCAGCGTTAGGTTCTGCTCCTCTGAGGTAACTCACTGCCATCACATGGCCGTGTATAAGATACTACTAACAACAATATCAAAACCATAATACCATTAATAACAATCCTCATAGGCAATGAGCAAGGTACACAGTATCAATCCCACCATTTAACGAACACAGAACCAAACAGGTGGAGGTAGGGGTGGTGTTAACGAACACAGAACCAAACAGGTGGAGGCAGGGGTGGTGTTAACGAACACAGAACAAACAGGTGGAGGTAGGGGTGGTGTTAATGAACACAGAACCAAACAGGTGGAGGCAGGGGTGGTGTTAACGAACACAGAACCAAACAGGTGGAGGCAGGGGTGGTGTTAACGAACACAGAACCAAACAGGTGGAGGCGGGGGTGGTGGGTGGGCATGAACCCGCATGCTAGTGAGCCCTGGACACGTCAGACTGAGTTCGTAACCTGGCGATTAAATAGTCAGCATGAATTCTGACTGTGTGACAGAAGTGATCTTGACGTCAGCTGATGCGTTGCTGGGCCAATGATCACTCGGGTTTCCTGTCTGAACTGGCCATGTTGACGAGTTTAACCATTAGGAGCAAAACGGGTAACAACAAATTGAAGACCACAATAAAACTATTCTATCCCAATGCCTCTGGTCATCTATATTTAAGTACAGTAGCACTGTTGAAAAACAAGCAAATCACAGCTCAGAACACCTCAAAGGCCAGGGCTTACAAGCCAATCAAATCCTTTCTTCCACTAGAAACAGCCTCGCTCCCTAACTCCCCCGATAACCAAACTAGGAGGTCAAAAAGATGGAGAGAGCCAGAGTTCCTGGCTCCAGCTGAGTGCCTGAGGAGGCCCCAGAGGAGAGCCAGTGTTTGTGTTGCGGTTCTTCTCCCCTCTCTCCTCACCTTTCTTCTACAAGCAGTCTCAGAGGAGCAGTAAAGGAGTGGTGGACAGGCTGTCATCCAGCTCTGAGAGGCCTAGCAGAGGATGGCTTGGTCTGTAGCTTGGTCTCAGGTAATACCTGGTGTGTACAGCAGCCATTCTCCTAGGCGCCCCTAGTCGTTCCATGTCTTAGATGTATTCCAGAGCACACCTGAATCAGCTGGTCGACTACTCAGAAATGCAAACTGTTGAGAGCCGAAAACACACATCGGCAGGTGGCAAAGTATCGAAATGTACTAAAAAACTCCTTTCACTGGAACACATTGCCTTTAATTTCACAATGTTTTCTGTACAGAAATCGGAATTTGCAAACAAATTCCGATTTCTTCATGACCAAAGGCCTGCCTCAGATTTGACTGGAAAAACATTTTAAACGATCTGTATGTCATTGTGGCAGTAAATGGAGAACAACATAAAATGCAGTTTAGTTTACAGACAATTTCATACACTCCCCTGCGTTACACGCCCTCTCACACACCGCATCCCTCTAAAGAACGTCGGTTACAGAACAGCCGTCAAAGAACAGCGCTGACCAGCGGGTTTAAGTGGATGGCTGATGACGTGTAATACGCTAGGTGAAGTGGACTATGCACTCTGATGTGGATCTGGCATTACACTCTGAAAAATATTCCTGCATTAAGCGATGGAAGCATTCTGGTCAGACCCCCCCCCCCGAAAATAAAAATAAGTTATTATTAATTACTAAGTAAGTAATTACTAAGGCCTTGATTACTTGATTCAGCTGAGCTAGTGTAGGGCTACAATGACATTTGGAAATATCTAATGGGGGGGGGTTCTCCAGGAGGGTGGGGTGGGAGGGGTCCACATTAAGCCTCACTTTCGCTTACAGAAGGCAACACACAATGTTCCAGAATACAGATGTAGTGCTCAGTGGATTAGATGCCGTAAAAAGATTTGTCACCTTTCAGACAAGACCTTTTTTTTTGCATATATTTTCTATTGGATCATTTTCATTCAGCTGCATTTTAAGAGAAGCTCATATTGAGGGAACCAGAGTAAACTAAAACAACATGTTGACATTCATTTAATGAACAGTTATGCAACAACAGATTCTTGGTGTGGCCCAGCGGAAATAAAGTGATTGCCCTGCAACAAACTTCGCTGCCATGACTGCAACCAAAACCCTTCCTGTAGCTGGTAATTAGTCGCTCACATCACTGTGGAGGCATTACATCTCGCCAGTCCACGCAGAACTGCGTTAGCTCAGCCAAGTGGACTTTTGAGCATGAACGGCATGTTTTAGGTCTTGCCAAAAGAAATCTCAATTGTGTTTAGGTGTGGACATTAATTAGGCAATTCAAGAACGTTAAATGTTTTGCTTTTAAGACCAAAGTATCAGATCAAAGTATTTCTGCCTGACATTCTCCTTTGGAAGTCTCTGATACAGAGCAAAATTCACAGTACCTCCAAAGATGGCAAGACCAGGTCCTGAGGCAGTAAACATCTCCAAACCATGACACCGGCACCACGCCGTACAAGGCTCTGTTGTCATCAGACCCAACGGACCCATCAATCAAAGGACTTTAAAGAGAACAGTGGATAAACACTAGAAGACATCTCTCTCCCTCCTGTGAGGGGAGGGGATCCATGCTGGCGCTGCAGATAAGGAAGTGATGCCACCTTCGCGTGTCCCCTTAAGGTAGACACAGGAGAGAGGGGAGGTGTGCTATTTTCGTGTTAATGAGCATCTCTCGCATGCTGCCAGAATTCGCCTCTGTGCTTAACGACAGAGGAACACGCATAGACACACACTGCGTTTCTGTACGAGTGTGTGTTTGTTTAGGAATGTGTATGTGATGTTTAGGAATGTGTGTGTGTGTGTTTCAGCACGTGTATGTCACAACACAACATCAAAAGCACTCTTCTCTTCTAATATAAACTACCATAAACACGAAGGGAGAAAATATTAAATAATAATTGTAGAATGTATCTAACATCTAAGTACCCCGGCGACCGCCTCAAACCCCCGGCGACCGCCTCAAACCCCCGGCGACCGCCTCAAACCCCCGGCGACCGCCTCAAAACCCCGGCGACCGCCACAAACCCCCCGCGACCGCCACAAACCCCCGGCGACCGCCACAAACCCCCGGCGACCGCCTCCACCCGCAGCAACCGCCTCCACCTCCAGCGACTGCCTCAACCACGAGAGACCGCCTCAACATCCTTAATAGATCTCTGTGTGTATTTGTGTGGCCTACTTTGGATCTCGGATCAATAAAAACATAAATTCATTGAACGTATGTAGGACGCACAAACACAGAGGGCCTCAAAAGGGCATCTTTGGCAGTGTGTGCGTGTGTGCGAGTATGCGAGGGATTCTCTTTATCTCTGTCCCACTCCAGTGATGGTTCGATAACACATTACAGCAAGGCTATTACATTCTTCCACGCTACCAACAACCCCCTCACACACACAATGAGGTTTCCATTTTCTTTTTACCCACAGGTAGAGTAACTGCAGTGTGAGGATGAGGTCTGTGTTCTATGGGACTGGGTCTCCAGTCACAGTGTGAGGATGAGGTCTGTGTTCTATGGGACTGGGTCTCCAGTCACAGTGTGAGGATGAGGTCTGTGTTCTATGGGACTGGGTCTCCAGTCACAGTGTTTGGATGAGGTCTGTGTTCTATGGGACTGGGTCTCCACGGTGTTACGATGAGGTCTGGGTACTATGGGGCTGTGTGTGTACAACGTGAGGATGAGGTGTGTACGTTCAACTGGACTCTGTCTGAGGTGTGTACGTTCAACTGAGGTGTGTTTGCTGTATCAGACTGTGTCTGCAATAATGTAACTGACATACTGTAAACACCATTGACGCACTAATCACCATGGATACACACATCACTAGGGCTGTAGGTATCAACGTAGGTATATATGGTAACAATAAGGGGGTAGTGGTACATCAAGGGAGAGATCTAGTTCAGGAAAAGGAGAGGTACAAAGGAGAGGAAGAGGAGAGGGACAAAGGAGAGGAAGACGAGAGGGATGAAGCAGAGGGAAGAAGAGAAGAAAGAGACAAAGGAGAGGTGGGGAAAGGAGGAGAAAGAGGAGAAGGATGGAAGAAGAGGGGGAGGGAGAGCTCACCTGAAGAACGTGACGAAGAACTGCACCAGATCCATGAAGTTACTGTGTTGAGAGAATGCAATCTGAGGAGAGACAGACAGGTTACAGACAAATTAGTATAGGCAATCTGAGGAGAGACAGACACGTTACAGACAAAAAGGTTAGACAGACAAATTAGTATATAGGCAATCTGAGGAGAGACAGAAGAGGAGAGGAGGAAATGAGTGAGGGAGAGAAACAGGCTTTTATCTGCATGACTCATAGAAACCAAGCTGCTGTCATTCTATGAGGATCAGCAGACATTCACAGAAGAACACCTTCAATTCAAAAGATGTATTAATGGGACACCACAGATGTCCGGACCTGTTCCACTGTCAGACGTTGAGGACTGCAATACAGAAGCTGGTATAGAGGTCTAATGTCTGGAATGTTGGGGACACAACCAACAACCACTTCCAGGTTACAGGGACACTGACCGTGACCCAGAGCACGCTACAGCGTCACACACTCTCCTTTCCAAATCAAACCTCATTCCTTATTTAGAGGACTATTTCTGACCGGGAAACGGTCCTGAACCCAGACCTGGCCACTGGCTTCAAAGCTTAACATCGCCCCCCTGTGGCCAAGGCGCGCTAGTACAACACCATCATGACACCTGAGACCAGAAGCCATCACATCTAGTCTGCTTGTTATTATCTGCTTATCCACAGGAACAGGGACAGGGATTAGCACACAATTCCTCCCAGGGAGACCGACAGAAGACACAAAAGCTGGGGAGAGGAGCTCTACGCACGGCCGATTAGATCTTGAATAGCTAATACGCGATCATAAGAAACCAAAGGCATACCAGGACAGAGATGGATCAGAATATGTAAAGCTAGTTGATTTTGCTGCAAACCACTAAAGATGTGTCCAAATCTGTTTACTTAGGTGACAGACTTGGGGCGTGAATATGTCACGTGTGTATACGCTGTCTAACACAGCAACACACAAATTAAAATATACTAAATACACTCCGCAGACAGGTGGATATGTGGAGCCAGGTGAGCTTGTCCTGCCATAGTTCAGGGATGATGGCGTTGACCTGGGCGGTGAGGGGGCGGGGTCAAAGGGGGAGGGACATAGGGAAGAGACTTCATGATGGAGGGCCTTGATTAAGCCCAATCTGCAGCAGAACTGGCTTGGTTTCTCTAGTAGAGACCTGGGATGGACAGACCTGGCCTGACCTGCTGTCCCCGGTGCACACAGAAAATATTCAGGCCTCACTTTCACTTCACTTTCTCCACAACTTCGGTTGTAGATTGAATTCATAATTGATTAAATCAATTTTTGCCATTAAATCAATTTTTGCCATATGGGGTGTTGTGTTTTGACACAACACCCCATATTGTCAAAGCCCAAACAGTTCTTGGAAATGTGCACCGATTTATTCAAAATGGAAAACTGAAATATCTCAGGTACATAAGCATTCCGATGCTTCAGGTGCATCCTAGGTTCGTTGATCGTCCTTCAGATGTCTGGAGAACTTGACTGGAGTCCAACTGCAACATATTTCATTGCCTGGACATGATTTAGAAAATCACAAACCTATTTATATAAGGTTCCATGCTTCACAGTGCAGTCAGAGCAAAAAATAAGCTATGAAACAGAATAGAACTCTGTTTCAGAATAGAGAGATGTGTTGAGGCACAGATCAGGGAAAGGTTATCAAAAATTGCTAAAGCACTGAGCTGACAGTTCCACGGAGCTGACAGTGGTCTCCATTGTTTTGAAATGGAAGATGTTTGGAAGCACCAAGACGCTTCTTAGAGCTAGCTGTCTGGCCAAACTAAGTAACCCGGCAGTAAGGCCAGACACTACGAGGCCACTGCCCGCTCACCCAACTCGCAAATCGCTCAATCTCTGGCGAGCTGTCATTGAGCCCTCCCTTACGTGCACACTGCCCACTTGGGTGTGATGTCTTCCTAATTTATGCCACCGACAACCAGTCAACCAGTATAGTGGAAACACCAGTTCCCTGCAATAATTAGAAAGTATTTATTATTTGCGTGACTCCACTACTAAAAACGTATTACGTATCAACACGGTGCCAAGTCAATGATTTGTAAATGTTCAAATAGCAATTAACTTCATTTTACATTATGTATGCATCACTGTGATCTCAACGATCTCTGAAACCTTCTTCCATGCATCCATTTTTAGAATTACAGTATATCTCCTTATGTAGCCAGAGAAGCATTATAAACAATGGGGAAACCGGACAACGCAATAAAAATTTTCTCGGCCATTTTTTGAGCAAGTTTTTTTTTTATAGCATTTTTTGAGCATGTTTTAAGCTAGCGAGTAGAAATGAGAAGGGATTTTAAGATGCAGAGAACATCTACCCTGCCATTGTTAGTCGCCGAACACCGTCACTGCCCACTCTCTGGAAATTAGCATAAAGTTGAACATTTCTCAACTCTCAACTGTCCGCCCACTGTCGCCGCGATTCACTGGCTCTCGTTGGAAATGAATGGGAGCATGCCTCTTTGTAGCGCTTCCGAGCGGGCAGTGTGCACGAGGCTTTAGTCAGGATCAGGAACCCAATGGCCATTAACAGAGCTTCTCTGCAGAGTTAATACATGCCAAAGTAAAAATTTGGTAAAAATAATGTCTTATCACCTGCCTAAAACCATCCCTAATGTGAATTATGGTGGTGGGAGTAACATGCTATGGGGATGCTTCTCCCATCGGTAGGGATGAAATGGAGAGGTCCTCGAAAACCTAATGAAGAGCGTACAGGACCTAAGATTGGGGAGAAGATTAGATCTTTCAGCACGACAATGACCCGAAGTACACAGACAGGACAATGCTGGAGTGGCTTCGGGACAAGTGTGTGAATGTACTTGAGTGGCCCAGCCAAAGCCTGGACTTAAACCCAACTGAACATCTGTGGGAAGACCTGAAGATCGCAGTTCACTCATCTGATAGAGCTTAAGAGGATCTGCAAGGATAAATGAGAGAAAATGCCCAAACCCAGGTGTGCAAAGCCGGTAGAGGCCTACCCAAGTAGAATCTAAGCTTTGATCACTGCAAAAGGAATTTCTACAAAGTACTGAAAAGGGTCTGAATAATTATGCACAGGTAGGTGAGATGTTATTGTTTTTATAAAATGGCACAAATTTCTACAGGTTTGTTTTTGCCTTGTCATTGTGGGTATTTAGTGCAGATTAATGGAAAAACAATTTTTGGATCAATTATAAATTCAGTCTATAACACGACAGAATACGTTAGGAAGCCACTGTAGCTGCTTAAATATACCAGCGCAGGATCACGTCCAGCCCCTTGCTCTTTACAGAAAACACTCTTTATCCACATTCCTGTCAGACAATGGATGAAAAAATAGCTAACGTACAAAAATTAAAAATAATAATTTGTTTCGCCATGCCGGTTCCAAAACATTTCATCCCCTGCATTGACTATTGTTAACTGTCATACTGTAATTAGGGCTTGATGTTGTTATCATTGCAAATATCATTAAACATAATATATTCGCTATTTGCAGAGAGAAATGAGAGGAGAGACGGGGGGGATACAGGGAGAGACGTTGGGGGGAAGAGAGTGATGGGGATAGAGAGGGGAAGATGAGCTCTGTAAACTGTCATTAGGGCTCATTGTCAATATCAATACACACAAGAAAATTGACAATTTCTACAGAGTTGAGAGAAAAGACGAGAGAGAGAAACGGGAACAGGATATGAGAGGAGAGGTTTAGGATTTTATTAAAATGCACAAAAGCAGCTGACCCTCATCCAGGAGTCCACGGAAAACATCCAACAAGACCTACCAATTTAAAATGTAACCGTAAAATAACCATATCACCCTACTAGAACATTAACACACACACACACACACACACACACACACACACACACACACACACACAGTACATTTAACACAACCCCTGGTTTACTGTCTGAGCAGGACCTTGCAAACCCAGCCTCACAACACATTGTCAATCCCCAACCCCACGGCGCCACGTCACCACCATGCCCACCGTCATTCATCCGAATTCTGCTGACAAACCAGAGTGCTCAGCCTCTGTAGAGCTTCTCGTAGGATGAATGGGTTTAGAAGTGAGCCATTCAGGTGATAAACAGGGGCCAAAAACACACAACTGGTTATAGTATACCCCCCCACAGGTATCCTGGGATGAATTATGAGAGACAGCTCCACGGAGCCAGCAGCTGCCCCGCCCAGCGCGGGACAATCCACCAATCAGGCACGACCCAAGGCAGCTGTGGGATAATTATCTGCCACCGTGTCCCCTATAAAACAGGTGCCGTTTCTCGGTTCGAGGAGGCCCACGAGGAGACGGAAACGACCACCCGGCCGAGAGAAGCAGCCGGAGGAAGATAACAGACCAGCCGACGAACCGCGGAGACGTGTTTGGAACGGCCTGTTCACCACTTTCGCCGTGATGTGCTAGATAAACGCGCCCCTCCAACACGTTGGTATATTATGCACCGCATGTGGTCTATTTACACTACCGTCTCCAGCCCACAGTTCACATAAGCTCGGTAGTTTCTTGTTTTCCAGCAGGGTCTCAGTCGCATGGGTTTCTGTTTGTACAAAAGAGATGTACTGTTTGGTTGGACTTTGCGGGAGATAAACCCCATCAACATTAATTTATATTTGTTCACCTCAGAGATGTTTAGAAGGCATAGTAAGTATTTTGCTCTCTTTCCCTTTCCCCCTCCCTTTCCCTCCCTCCCTCCCTCCCTCCCTCTTCTTCCCTCTCCCCACCTCCCTCTCTCTCCCCCTCCCTCCTGCTCCCTGTCAAAGCAGCATGTGTTTCAACTTAACATTCCACATTGCTATTGGAACGTAGTGGTCCAGTGGATGAGCAGCTCTTCCAACTGGTCTGGCCTGCAGCCTTGCAGAAACATGCCAAGCACCAAACTCACTGCAACCACACACACGCACAAAGAGACACAGAGACCCTCCCAACACTGTCCTAACAGAGAGATGTGGAGCTCAGTCCTCTGACACGCTGTCATACTAGAAGGTAGAGATGGAAAGAAAGAGTGAGAGGGGGAGGGAGGAGAAAAACTCTGGGCGATCGGGGCAGCGAGGGGGAGATGAGAGAAAGGGGGGAGAGACACAGGGAGAAAGGCTTAGAGGAGTAGAGAGAGAAGGGGGACGAGAACTAGAGAGCATTACCTCGTTGAAGAAGGTACAACTCCATGGTAAGGTAACCCCCTCCCAGAAGATGCTTGGGAGAAAAGCTAGCAGCTGTCCCTAGAGCTCCCAGGAGGGTACGGGTCAGAAGGACCAGGGCAGATGGCCTCGGGGCTAGCCTAGCCTAGCAGTGCCTTGCCTGGCTGAAAGTTCAGCCTAACACTAGAAGTACACCCGGACCAGTCAAGCCCAGCCGACAGGAGAGGAGGCGGGGAGAGCAAGGGAAAGAAGAGGGAGAGGAAAAGGGGGGAGCCCAGCAAAATCACTTCCAGAAGAGTAAAAGAACAGAAATTCATCTCTGGCTCGACCAGCAAGCAGGCCTTGAAACACACAGCCCACAGTGACTTGAGCACACGCACATACAGTGGATACAAAAAGTCTACAGACCCCTGTGAAAATGCCAGGTTTTTGTGATGTAAAAGAATGAGACAAAGAAATCGTGTCAGAACTTTTTCCACTTTTAATGTGACCTATAATGTGAACAATTCAATTGAAAAACAAACTGAAATCTTCGAGGGGGAAAAATTAAAAATAAAAACCTTACAATAACCTGGTTGCATAAGTGTGCAAACCCTCTTATAACTGGGGATGTGGCTCTGTTCAGAATTAACCAATCACATTCAAACTCATGTAAAATAGAAGTCATTACACACCTGCCATCATTTAAAGTGACTCTGATTAATCACAAATAAAGTTCAGCTGTTCTAGTAGGATTTTCCTGACATTTTCTTAGTTGCATCTCAGAGCAAAAGCAATGGTCCGCAGAGACCATAGCAAAAGCCATGGTCCCCTACCTCCCGTAGAGAGACATGACACGCCCCCTCTCCTACGTCCCGTAGAAAGACATGACACACCCCCTCCCCTACCTCCCGTAGAGACACATGACACACCCCCTCCCCTACCTGCCAAAAACAGATACGTGACACGCCCCCTCCCCTACCTCCCGTAGAGACACATGACACACCCCCTCCCCTACCTGCCAAAAACAGATACGTGACACGCCCCCTCCCCTACCTCCCGTAGA
>JACXGI010010686.1:0-26959 GCA_016801175.1 Esox masquinongy
GTCCAGCTGGGAGGAGACCTCGGGGTAGGCCCAGGACTAGGTGGAGAGATTATATTTCGACACTGGCCTGGGAACGCCTCGGGATCCCCCAGTCAGAGCTGGCAAATGTCGCTCGGGAAAGGGAAGTTTGGGGTCCCCTGCTGGAGCTGCTGCCCCCGCGACCCGATACCGGATAAGCGGATGAAGATGATGATGATAATATTCTAATTTTCGGAGATACTGAATTTGGGATTTTAATTAGTTGTCGGTTTTAATCATCACAATTAAATGAAATAAACATTTGAAATATATCAGTCTGTGTGTAATGAATGAATATAATATCCAAGTTTCACTTTTTGAATGGAATTACTGAAATAAATCAACTTTTTGATGATATTCTAATTATATGACCAGCACCTGTATATTCAATGTAATTGATTGTAAGAGTGAATGTGTTGGAATGCTTTCGATAGGCCTACCACATGAAGGCCCAAATTGTAAAGCCTTATTTGTATGTTGTTTATCTTTATGTTGTGTAAGGCAATTTGAGGTGACATAGTGAATGCAACACAAAGTCTGTTTTATTTCAGTAGGTTTTTACACAAAAATTGTCAGTTTTGAAAGGCCTCAGTATAATATAAGCAGCATAGCTACAGGTATGTAACACCTTAATATTTGAATATTGTTGTATAAATTGTTTGGCAAATACCATTTACCACATGTCTGTTATATTTTGAAGGTTTGTTTTTGAAACAAGTTGACTTTAAGTGGTGAAACGAGGTAACCATCTCGTTTCATAACACAAACACCTTAAATATTCAAATGTAATAGAATTCTAGGCCATTCTTACTAGTGATGTGTGTAAATGTGTGGGTGTTTGTAGAACTATTATATTGAATGTATTTAAGTGTCTGTAATGCTCACAGGTTGTTCAACTGATGGTGTTGATTATTCAAGTAGAAATGACAACATTTTAGCGACGCAACGTTTTAGCGATTGTGAGTACTGGATCATTTAGGACTCAACATTCACTATTAATGTTGGAATACTAGCTACAACATAAGGCGTATAATATGAAGGACTGTGTATGTCGACTTTACAGACCACCCAGGCCCTAATGATGTGGTTGGTGGAGTTCCTGCACACACATGGTACCTGCTGATCGAAGCAGCACCCCTGTGAAAAAGGGTCGATTTGATTTCATGTGTGAGTATGACGTATGTGCGTGATAGGATTAAATACGTTGTCTGATTTTAGTCATAGTGTAAATAAAAATGTAACTAAAAGTGAAAAAAATAATTACTTTCAGCGGATTCTTTGGAAGATCTCTATCAGCCACCCTGATCACCTCCATTGAGACGGCGGAGGCCATTACCCATTCGACAAGTGGTTATCGTGTACCCCTATGTCGACACACACTGACACAAGGGTTTGAACCCTGTTACGGATCAGATCGACAATGTGCAACCTCGTGCTAACGTCCAATACAACATCATTGAAACAGCCTCGTTCAACGAAGGCGACTCAATAAACCAGCCTCAGACAAACGACCAATACAAAAAAACAACTGGTGCAGTGGTGTCGTTCAGCGAAAACGACTTAATACATTTGTCAGACCTAT
The DNA here is from genome assembly GCA_016801175.1 of Esox masquinongy. Lineage (NCBI taxonomy): Eukaryota > Metazoa > Chordata > Actinopteri > Esociformes > Esocidae > Esox > Esox masquinongy. The sequence continues at coordinate 1,601 of JACXGI010010686.1, forward strand.
TGTAACACCTATTATACATGTTACGAGCAGTGACACATCCGTCGATGATACTGATATTACACAGAAAATACACGGTGTGTCATCACCGACAAGATCACACCCTAAAAAACCCAATAGACTTTCTCTAACCAAAAAACGTAGGGCTAGAGAACTGGCTAGAAATAAAAGTTATAACAGACCAGACGTTGATCAACCAGTAACCTCTAGACATATTCAACAGACTACGTCTAACACAACAAGTACAACACATATACCCCCTGATATTATATACAGCTCTGGAAAAAAAATTAAGAGACCACTCCTAATTTTTCTTAAATCAGCATCTCTACATTTATGGCAGCCATTCCATTCTAGTGTCTATTAAATTACAACACAGGCACACCTCATTTTACTTAATGAGGTACTGATTAGGGAATTACCTGAACCAAATCTAATTTAACTAGGAAAAGTATAAAAACCGCTGCTGTGGTCATTACTATCCTCTTGCAATAGGACCAGCTGGATGGCAAAAACAGTGCAAGTAGTACCTCAAAGGTAATTTGACTGAAAAAATAACTATTCAGCATGACAAGAGTTGAAAAGAAAAGCTTTGAGTGAGGAAAAGAAGGGTTCAATTCTGGCTTTACTGGCAGAGGGATACAATGAGCGTCAGGTTGCTTCCATCCTGAAAATTTCAAAGACGGCGGTTCATAAGAACAAGGTCAAGCAACAGACATTGGGGACAACAAAGCTACAGACTGGCAGAGGGCAAAAACGACTGTCCACTGACCGAGATGACCGTCAACTCATTTGAATGTCACTCAACAACCGTAGGATGACATCAAGTGACCTACAAAAAGAATGGCAAACAGCAGCTGGGGTGAAGTGTCCGAAGAGGATGGTTCGAAACAGGCTCCTAGGGGCAGGGCTGAAGTCGTGCAAAGCTAGAAAAAAGCCCTTCATCAATGAGAAGCAAAGAAGAGCCAAGCTGAAGTTGGCAAAAGACCATAAGGATTGGACCGTAGAGGAATGGAGTAAGGTCATCTTCTCTGACGAGTTTAAATTTTCAGCTTTGCCCAACACCTGGTCGTCTAATGGTTGGACAGAGAACTGGAGAGGCCTACAAGCCACAGTGTCTCGCACCCACTGTGAAATTTGGTAGAGGATCGGTGATGATCTGGGGATGCTTCAGCATGGCTGGAATCGGGGCAGATTTGTCTTTGTGAAGGATGCATGAATCAAGCCAAGTGCAAGGTTATCCTGGAAGAACAGCTGCTTCCTTCTGCTCTGACAATGTTCCCCAACTCTGAGAATTGGTTTTTCCAGCAGGACAATGCTCCATGCCACACAGCCAGGTCAATCAAGGTGTGGATGGAGGACCACCAGATCAAGACACTGTCATGGCCAGCCCAATCTCCAGACATGAAACCCCATTGAAAATCTCTGGAATTTGATCAAGAGTTAAGATGGATGGTCACAAGCCATCAAACAAAGCCGAGCTACTTCAATTTTTGTGCCAGGAGTGGCATAAAGTCACCCAACAGCAATGTGACAGACTGGTGGAGAGCATGCCAAGACGCATGAAAGCTGTGATTAAAAATCAGGGTTATTCCACCAAATATTTTTTTCTGAACTCTTCCTTAGTTAAAACATTAGTATTTTGTTGTTGAAAAATAAATATGAATTTGTTTTCTTTGCATTATTTGAGGTCTGAAAACAGTGCATCTTTTGGTTATTTTGACCAGTCGGAGTTTTCTACAAATAAATACTATTTATTTATTTTCTAAATAAATAAATACAATATTTTTATTTGGAATTTGGGTGTAATGTTGTCAGTGGTTTATAGAGTAAAACAAAAATGTTCATTTTACTCAAACATATACCTATGAATAGTAAAACCAGAGAAACTGATAATTTTGCAGTGGTCTAATTTTTTCCAGAGCTGTATGTTACAAACAGTGACGCATCCATCGATGATACTGATATTACATAGAAAAGACCTGGTGTGTCATCACCGACAAGATCACACCCTAAAAAAACGAATAGACTTTCTTTAACCAAAAAATGTTGGGCTACAAAACTGGCTAGAAATATTGCTAATAACCTAACAGATGCGGAACAATCATCAACTTCTACACACATCCAGCAGACCAAACCTAACACAGGGTCACCCCATCAAGAGGTACAAAACTGTTAATCTACAGATTACACATGAGCAAGTTAATAGTGTTGCACAGCGATACAGACATTAATCCACAAATGCAAGGTTTGTTAACCGAGATTAGTAGCCCTAATTTTTTGGACAATCTAGTTGACACACCTACAAACTCTCTGACGCATACTCATTACAACCTGGCTGATTTTGAAAGGTTCAGATCTTTAACACAGACTGGTGATGGTGATGTTAGAGTGACACAACGTAACCAATTTGACAATGTGGAATTACAACAGTCTGTAAATTTCTAAAATATGGGCGAAGTTGATGATTTTGGTGTGTTTTATGCATGCAATTTTGGAAGGTTTGGATACTTTGATTGTTAGAGCTTCAGACTTTGTACTAGAACCCGCCGATGGTCTACAGATAGAGTTGTTAGGTGAATCTCTGATCTCCTCGGTACATGCGACCATGAGAGTTGATGAATATAATGAACACACGTTTGGGGGCTAACTCAAAAGTGTTATGCAGAGTAATGCAGAGCTTTTGGTTGATGAATCACTAGAGATAGTTGTGCAAATTGTCAACAACCGTGAGGGTGGGGGGACGCAGCATAAGGCTCAAACGCTATTGCTAGATCAGATTATCACAAAAAAAAAGAAGGCATTTATATGTGGTGTTGAATAATGATTCTTCATCCTTTTCAATTTGTTTGATGGGTATGTTGAACCCACAGTACACTTATGATGAGGCTGCGGCTAGTGGTCGTGAGCTACATACAAATTCTGGTTTAGCGTTAGATGATTGTGTGGCATTCACGGATATTGTCCGGTTAGAACAAATGACAGCGTGTAAAATTGTTGTCTTTCACGGAGCCCGTGATGGGGGTTTTACTAAGTTTTAAAACAGTGAGGACCAACTTCCTAAAACTGTCTTTATGTACTTACATGACAACCATTTCTATGGCATCACAAACCTGAAAGGTTTTCTGGGGGTGCCATACGTCTGTGATTGGTGTTATACAGGTTTTAACACCCACGGTGATCACAGTTGTAAACACACATGTAGTGTTCATACCGATTGTCATACCCAGCCTCGGAACACAAAGCAGTGCCAGGACTGTAAACGCATATGTTATTCTGACTTTTGTTACAGCCATCATAAAGGTCTGAAGTTCCACAAAGGTGCAGGTCGTTGGATTAGCAGGTGTGACCAGAAGAAATACTGTGTCGATTGTGGTCGTCAATACACTGTTAGTATTACCAACTATAAACCCCACAAGTGCATGGCTAACATGTGCCCCAATTGTAACGTGAATCTGACTGTTAAAATGAATCATCAATGTTTCATAAAACCCTCTAAACCCGAGGACCCCAGTGAACGCTACATATTTTATAATTTTGAGACAATTGCCAATCCTGTGAATGGTGTGCAATAAGCTTTGATAACGAGACATTGTGTTCGGCTGGAGATGGTTGTGTCACTGCTTTTTTTCAAAAGTTCAGGCAATCAAAATATAATGACTACACCTTTATAGCACACAACTCAAAAGGTTTTGATGGTTACATCTTGATGGAACACCTTGTTAACAATGGTATTGTTGGGACACTTATTGCTAATGGTAGCAAGCTCATGATTTTTACAGACAGCATATTCAATCAGAGATACATTGATAGCCATTGTTTCCTACAGATGAAGTTGGTGGCTTTGCCACGTGCTATGGGTTTTAAGGATTCAAAAAAAGTCTACTTTCCTTACAAGTTTAACATCAAGGAGATTGAGAACTATGTTGGCCCCCATCCGGAACCACATTACTACGGTGTGAATACCATGATGGCTAAAGAAGAGTTTTTGCAATGGTACAAAACGGTTTCCACAGACCCCTTTGTAATGACGGATGAAATAAAGGCTTACTGCGGTTATCTTGAGAGAGGGTTGTATGCATTACAGACTTGAGTTCCTGGAATGTGGTGGTGTTGACACTTTCCGATCAATTACGATTGCTTCGGCCTGCATGAAAGTCTTTTGCAACAGGTTCCTCACCAAGGACACAATTGCATTGGTCCCCTCAGACAACAACAATCGTTGTCAGAAAACATTCTCAAACAGCTCAATCCAATGGCTTGAATATCTGGCCTCTGATGAGAATATATCGATACAGCATGCCCTGAGCCGGGGTGAAATGAAGGGTCGGTGGTAAGCTGTTCTTTCGCTTGTGTAGATTATATGCAGAGTCTGAAAACCAGGTGACTGATTGTTCACATACTGATTCAGAAACTGGTACCTGGGTTTCTATTGAGCTGGTTAAGGCTGTTGAGAAAGGTTATCGCATTGTGAAAATATTCAAAGTCTGGGATTGCACCAGGACATCAGATAATCTTTTTGGAGATTAAATGAGAACATTCCTGAAGCACAATCAGGAAGCTAGTGGCTTCCCGCCATCTGTGGTTGATGATGATGCTAAAGAACTGTTTATTTTTGAATATCATGAAAAGGAGACTGTACAGCTTGACAAGGCTAACATTGTTGTAAACAGTGCTAGGTGATCTTTGGCTAAATTGGCAATGAATAGTGTTTGGGGTAAGATGGGTGAGCGGACTAACCTTATGAACACAATGTTAATTACAGATCCGGAGGAGTTTAGCCACTACGTTTTTTCCAGTGAAGCCACACCCCTGGCACCTACTTCCAGTACCACTCTCCCCACAACTGGTTATCAACCAACCAAAGCTTTCTTTGTATCCCCTACCACAGACCCCACAAAATGGCTTCCATTTTAATGTGTTTTTATTTTGTTTTTTTAATCATTTGTGAAGTGTATATTTACATATCTACACAAATAGCCTAGACTATTTGTTGTATGAATAATACTATGTAAATATTGATGTTGTTTTACAATTGCCTTTATTTTTGAATAGTAAAACAGGCATAAGATATACTTTTAACAACCATGACACAAATTAAATGATTCAAAAGATTGAGCATGCTGTATACAATTAAGGACAAATGCTTCTGGCATTTCAAGTAAGTTGTATTATTTTTTACATTATTATAGTGAAATGATTCACGTATAAGGTTTTAAAAAAAAATGATTTCTCAATGTTGTTATCACAAAATACAGGTAAGTGTGTCTTTTATATCCTTTTCAAAGCCCATCGCTGTATGTCAGAGGAGGTCATACAACTTTATCATCCAATTCAGTTTTGAAAAAGAGACAAGGAGAGAGGACACAAGGATTGTGCAATTCATGTTTTCCGTATTTAGTTGGGCATGTGCCACAAAACTACAGGATATTATAAATGCATGATAGCCAATTTCACAGACCTGTATGAAGGCACTGAGGTAAAGTCAAATCTGAGAGCTGTTTAGCTATGTTAGACAAATTTGTTAATAGGTTATATGGTTTATAATTCCTTCGCACAAGCGACTGTGTTGCACATTGATGTCTTTGATTGTGTTTGTGAATGTTTGTGTTTTTAACATTTTCACTTTGTTTTGATGAATATTCAGTATGCAACACCTCAAATGGATTCTAGATCCATCCCTACTACCAATTCTCTATTTTTCATGTCTGTCCTGTAATGATGGCCAGTGCGGGTTCGGGATGGCGCCTCCTGTGGCCGTACTTGTCATTGTTCTGCTTTCACTCATGGTGTCAATTTCCATTGACTTAATGTAGTGAAAGCAGGGGGGATGTATATGATCATTGATTATGATTGGAAAGAGTTGAGCTTAAGGCTCAAAGCATATCAAATTGGTACTTATAAAGAGTTACATGAAAAATGTTTTTTTCTGTTTGCATAGTTATAACAGAGCATTGGCATCTGTTATATTTCACATCTTCCATTCACAGGATTTGTTTTTAATTTGTTTATTTGGAAATTGTTTTGTTTGATGTAAGGTCTAACATTTTAATTGTAAAATAGCATAGATCTAAAAAATTTTTGATTTGTCTAAGCAAAGTCAAGTCTGATCAGACAACAGAATCTCATTCCACTGCCATGTGCTATCAGGCATAAATATAGCACATTGAATGAAACATCAACCAAGCCAGTTCTGGATGGAAAAGGAAATTTGACATAGTGTTACATTGTGTTACTTTCAGGATATGTTGGGTCGTTAGTATGATGTTGATGCATGACTCATGATATGGACAAGGGGGGACTTTGATTATTTAAATGGTTTATTGGGGAATGAATTATGCATTTCATTAATATGTCATGTTAGGTTTGTTTCTGTTGGACACGGGTTAGACTGATAGTAGCCTGAGACTTGATGTGTATGGTAAAAATCGATCACAATGGTCACTATGACTGCAATGTCATACAGTGCTATGTGTCAGGGCAAGCTGTGTCCATTGCATTTTATTTTCATTTCATTTAACGAATAATAAAGCCTTATTGGCCAGATAATCCTTTTTATTATTTTTCTTTATTGTCTTTTAACAGAAGTGTTTGGACCTTTTCAGTTCATTAGGAATTGGATTGTACTTTTATTTTGCTAGTTTTATCAACATGTAATGATTATATGTTACATGTGTGAAGGGGGGACTGATAGAATATGAGCATGAGAAACTTAACACAACACATTAAGTGCTGACTAACTCTGAGCAAAGGACAATAGATGGGATGTGTTGCTGGGCCCATTATTGATGAGTCCCACACACCCTACCCACACCTCCTGATAGGAGTTTTCCATGTGACTGTCATAGACTCTATGAATAGACCGATGGACCATAGGTTGGAACATACCGTTGTGAGGAAGCTTGTCTTTACCTGATGATACGCATGTATTTTAGTTCTATTTTCCTGTTAGAGGAGTGGTACTTCATTATCTTATCTATATCTAGGTATTATCTATATCTAGGATATAGAATACACGTATGTGATTGGAAGACACAGATATTGGAGGGGATGTGCTGGAGGATAATGGACTGTGTAATGATTGGCTATGACCACTGACTGCCTCCTATGTGTATTGGCATAAAAGACTGTGTTAACTTTGTAATTATTGGAGAACATGTAAGAACTATGGAAGATCAACATCTTGGACTCATGCTAAATGAAGATTCTATCCTGACAACCGGTTGTATTAATTATGTTCATGAATCAAAAATATACAGAATTTAATATCCTCCACAGACATTTGGAGTCATCTCAATCTCAAAAGAATGGGTGGACATTTTAGTAGGAATTGATTCTTAAAGGTAAGTCATAATTGCCAATGGCAGGAGCTGCCTCAAATTTGCCGTTTTGCCTCAATATTATATTGGTAAGAAAACTGTGCAAGCTTCATGAAGCAGAATTTTTTACACCCTGACCTTCAAAGATTGCTTTTGGAACCTGTTTAGTTACTGTAAAGTTGTTAATGTAACTAATTAGAAAAGGGGTAAGGATAGCCTATACTGTTTTGCACTTGTTCTGTCTCATTAAACTCACTCAATAATTAGCTTGAAATGTCACGAGAGGCTATTCAATCGGTTCCTTTTGTATAGTTCAATCGGTTGGAACAGTCACGTGTTGTGAAGCAGAGGATCGAGGGTTCGAGTCAAGTCTAGGGCACTGCAAACTGTCAGTGGAGGAAGCAATAATGTCACGGCAATGGTGTAGTGGAGTGCGTAAAAACTCAACGCAGGGAGTCAACTGCAGGGAGGCGGTGAACGTAGTGTATTTGAAAGAATACAAAAATAAGCCAGGCAAGAAAAACGGGCGCACAAGCGCTAAACAGGCGTGCCTTCTCTCCAGATACACAAGACAGGAAACTATACCACACAAAGACACCCAGAAACATAGGAACTAATATAGGCAACCTAATGAGGGAATGGACACCAGGTGTGTGCAATAACAAGACATGAAAGTGCCGTGGGAGGAGGAGTGGTGTGACTAGAAGGCCGGCGACGACGCACGCCGAATACCACGTCGAGGGGGATGGTGCGCGTTGTCCACGCGCGTTCTCGTTACAGTACCCCCCCCCTCCCCCCCTCGACGAGCAGCTCCGGCAGCGCGCCCCTGCCGGAGCCGGCCCGGAGGACGCCGCGCAGGATGATCAGGGCGCCGACGATGGAAGTCGGCGAGGAGCTCTGGGTCAAGAACATCCACTGCCGGCACCCAGCAACGCTCCTCCGGGCCGTACCCCTCCCACTCCACCTGGTATTGCAGGCCCCTCCCCCGGCGTCTCGAATCAAGGATGGAACGGACGGAGTAAGCTGGGCCCCCCTCGATGTCCAGAGGGGGCGGAGGGACCTCCCGCACCTCAGACTGCTGGAGGGGACCAGCCACCACCGGCCTGAGGAGAGACACATGGAACGAGGCGTTAATCCTATAATCAGGGGGAAGTTGTAATCTATAGGTTACCTCGTTCTCTCTCCCCAGGACTTTGAACGGCCCCACAAACCGCGGCCCCAGCTTCCGGCAGGGCAGGCAGAGAGGGAGGTTCCGGGTCGAGAGCCAGACCCGGGCGCCCACAGTGTAGACCGGGGCGTCGCTACGCCGGCGGTCAGCAGCGGACTTCAGGCGGTCCCCGGCGCGCCGGATGTGTCGGTGTGCTGTGGACCAGGTGTCCTCAGCGCGCCGGAACCAGTCATCCACCACCAGATCCCTGGTCTCGGGCTGGCTCTGCCACGGTGCCAAGACCGGCTGGTACCCCAGGACACACTGGAAGGGGGTCAAGGAAGTGGAGGAGTGGCGGAGCGAATTCTGGGCGTACTCTGCCCAGGGCAGGAACTCCGACCACTCCCCTGGCCGGTCCTGGCAATAAGACCGCAGGAACCTCCCTAGGTCTTGGTTCACACGCTCCACCTGCCCATTAGCTTCGGGGTGGAACCCGGAGGTTCCACGGCGGAAATCCGAAACCCGAGGAAAGAGACGGCTCGCTGGAATAACGCGCACTTCTCCGCCTTGGCGTACAGGTCATGCTCCAACAACCGCTTCAGCACCCTGCGAACGAGAGACACATGCTCAGCACGCGTAGCAGAATACACGAGGATGTCGTCAATGTAAACCACCACTCCGCGCCCCAGCATGTCCCTAAACACATCATTCACAAAGGACTGAAACACTGCCGGGGCATTCATCAACCCATACGGCATCACCAGGTATTCGTAGTGCCCCGTGGTGGTGGTGAAGGCCGTTTTTCACTCGTCTCCCTCTCGGATTCTCACCAAATTGTACGCGCTCCTGAGGTCCAGTTTCGTGGGAGGAAGAGCGGCGTGACTAGAAGGCCGGCGATGACACGCCGAATACCACGTCGAGGGGGATGGCGTGCGTCGTCCACGCGCATCCTCGTTACAATTATGGCCTAGCAACAGCGCTTGGACGTTGTTACATGTGCATGCATTTTATTGAAATACGGTTGTTTACGAAGCAAAAGCAAATAAAATGAGTACCATCACCTGAAAATAGCAGAGGTCTCTCATGTGACTCCGGAGTAAGAGCCCAAAGTAAGTTTGACAAAATTATATTTTTTACATAAGATAACATCACAGGTGTATGAAAAGTCCAATCTTTAGATGAATTCCGCAAAATGTGGCTCAACAGATTCAGTGTTCCCTGAAAAAAACTGTCTTCTTTTAACCAGATGTGGGAGTCCCTGAGTATTAAGTTTCCAAACAGCTGAGTTCTTGTTTAAATCTTGGAAAAAGTATTATTCTCCAAAATAATTTGAGTGATGTCTTGTACTGTATTTTATTATATCTGGAGCCAGATCTTTTTCCTCCTATTATAGAACTTGTTTTTGTGTTCTATAATGAAATGCATATTTTAAGCCTATGAGCAAACATGAATTAATCAAACTGGAACTAGGGCCTAAACATTTTCATATTGACCAGGACCATTCTGTGATTGTGTGTTTGAGATAAATAGCTTAAGTAAATAGCACAAGAAAATGTTGCACTTGTGCATTAAAAAAACACATTATTTCTGTACTTTCTGCCTTTTTGATATACAATGTCCGGTAGCACTCTTTAAAACTCAATGAATCTCCACGAACTTTTTTGGCAGACCGGGTAAGCGGAGCTGGCCAAGAAGAGCGAATATCTCTTTCTTTCTGACTGACTCACTGACTGACGTGGGCTAGCGAACAACAGGTTCCGCGTTCGACTCCCGTCACAGTCAAAACAAATTATGCATTAGGATTTGTTCAGGATAGACAAAAACTACACTGACGATTCTGTCGTCTTTTCCCTTGAAGAAAAAGTCAGTTATCGTCACCTATATTGATAGTTACTGTGTCAATGTCATTCATGAATGGGTAATAAGCTGTTAAAACGGCCAGTGGCAAAAGCCATACAGTTCATAGATGCTATTTGTGGTGGAGGTAAACTTAATAAGAAACGTTAGTCAGTTTAACACAATGCTTAATGGTGTCTAGCCAACTTTTACCATCTCTCAGCATATGTGTAGCTCTGTGGCGTAGTGATTAAAGACACAGCCTCTTACGCGGGAGACTCTGGTTTGAATCCAGGGCAGGCAACAACATTTTTCACTTTTAATTGCGGGCCGCCTGAACTAGGCTTGCCTGGTTTCTTGTTTCTGTAAGACTTATTGTGGCTTTAGTAGATTTTACCTATTATTTCAATTATCCATGAACAAAACTGCCTTAGGTTACATTGCGAGAGCGACTGTGTATTGCCTTTTAAATTTGTACGTCTAGAGTCATTGTTTGTTTTTTAATCCATTTTAGAAAGGAAAGATGACATCTGAGGGACAAGGAGGAATGAGATGAAGATAAAAACGGCAATGAAAAGAGGTGTACAAGAGAAAAAGAAAGAAGAGTGAGACAGGAAGCAATATCTAAAGAAGAGAGCATTGCAGAAGAAAAAAGATGGCACGTGAGGTCCAGCCCAAAAAAGAAGACTTACCAAATGCCAATGCATGTCACAACCAGTTGTAAATACTTTCATTATTACTGATACAAAATACTTGATAAAATATGTCTCATGTATGTGAACTGGCTAATAGGATTTTTTTTAATACATTTTGCTATGGTTGTAAGACACCAGGAGATTTTGTGCAATTCAATTATTATTATTGCTCTGTGCACCTCCTTTTGAGCCCTTGGAACAGATGGGTCAATCACTTTCTATTAAAACGGCCTTGCTCCTCGCTTTGTACTCTGCCAAGCGAGTTAGCGATCTGCGTGTGCTCTCCGTGCACCCTGGATGCCTGTCCATCAGAGGGGATCTGCGTTTTGCCACGCTACGTCCGAACCCGCCGTTCATGCCTAAGGTAATTACGAGCTCTTATCAATCCAGGGTGATTGAACTGCAAGCTTTTCTTGAAGTTCGGATTCCCGGTTGGGCCGTCCGCTCTCCAAACCATGGCTGTCGTACTGGCTTTGTGATTGTATTGCAGTGGCCTACGAATCTTCGGGGTGCAAGGATCCCGAGGGTCTCAGAGCCAATTCCACACGGGGGATCGCCGCCTCTTCTGGCCTTTTTCAGGGGGTTAGAGTGGACGATATTTGTGCTGCGGCGTTGTGGTCATCGCCGTCGGCTTTTATTCGTGTTTACCTACTGGATGTTTCATCTCCATCCCTTACTCACCCGGTTCTCAGCGCCGCCACTGGGAATCTGTAATTATTGTTGTCAGAGCCCATGGGTTGGTGGGTTCTCTCTCAGTTACAGTGTGTTCCTCAGCCCCAGACTCCTATCAGGTTGGGGCTTGTGAAATCACATAGCTCCTTTAGGGGAGGGGTATGAGTGATGTCTCTCAATACTGCGACCTGGGTTTACCTCTTGTTGGAGGCTTTCTTTTTGTTTTCTATTGGGTTGAGGTCTATCGGGATTGTTCTCGTTCGACTCGGCCTGACACTTTGTGTTGATTTTTCTACGTCCTGCGGCGTTGCGTGGTGGTGTGTTTTTGTTTGGGCTTTGTGTGAGCGGTTTCCTGTCTTTTTCACAGCCTTTTTTTTAGAACTTATGCCGATCACACCCGTGCCTTGTGACACAGGCGCAGAGGATTCCAAAAAGGGGAAAGGGTGTTTAATGAACTCACAAAGTACAAAAATAAAAGGAAACAGGCAACAGGAACCATCAATCATCACACACACTGACGACAATGACCAACAAGAAACACTGGGGCAGGAGGACACATTGAGGGAGCAAACAAGGCACAGGTGGAAACAATAAGGACACAGACAGGCTGCATACAAGAACAAAAGGCAAAAACCAAACACAACAGGCAACATTCACAAACCAAAGCCAAACCAAGCAGAACCTTACATAGACATTGCAAAGGCCAAATTAACATCATTACCAAAGAAACAAGAACAAACACACATCAACAATGTTCCTTCGATGCTGTAAGCCAGGTGTATTTTTTGTAGTTGATCGATTGAAAGTGCCACACAAATCCTTTCCTTGACTGGGACAAGGCTGCTAGCTGAGGAGTTGGTTGACCCTCACAATTTCCAGCTTTTCTCAAAAAAGGCTTTGCCAGTAAATCTAACACAAAAAACATTTCTTCTCTTATATTGTGCGTTAAAAAACAACAGGGCTAAGAAAAATTCCAAACAAGAAATCTAAAGGAAAGCACTACATCTAAAAATCTAAACGTCACGAAAGAAAGTTAAAATAAATCTTAGATGTTGCTATGTTACGTCCTAACTAGTTTTACTTCAGTTAGCTAACTGGCTCTCTGATTACACCACAAGAAAAATGCAGACGTAGGCGACTAGGCAAGCTAGAAGGCTCCTGCGTGTCAAAGAATACGCTCAACATGGCAAACTCAAAATCTGATTGGTTGAAGAATATGACAATCAACAACATCATCCCAAATTGTTTCAACAGCAGATGGGATTCACTCAAAATTCTATAGGCCTGAGGGTAGATTTTCACCTGGTGACATCAAATGTGGAAAATCTGATTGGTTAAAAGCTCTGACTTATCTGAGCTGCACTGGAAACAGCGCAACCGAGGGAGAGATTAGCAATGAAATAACGTTAATAGCCTGATGGGAACTTTGTAACATATGTATAGCATTAATGAAAATATGTATTAATCAATTATAAAAATATAATTTTCTGATTCTGACATCACTAGGCTAGCAGAGATGACCTCACTGCAGGCCTAGTGACGGTCAGCAGCAGTTTGGAAATGTATCTTGTACCGAATAATAATTTTATCAAGTCGTCAATGTTTTGTGATTATTAGCGACATAAAATGTTAACTAGCGTGTCATTAATTACCATTTCTGAAATTTCCGACGTAGTTAAAAAATACGACCCCCGTTCCCAATTATCGTCTACCTTACTATTTTGTTCAATTTCATTATATTTAGTTTTTATTGATGTTGCAAATGACACATTATAGATTGGAAACACATTATAGACTGTCCATTACTAAATATGCAAGAATCAGAATTCATTATTATTCTTAATCTTTGGTGAAATTGTGAATAATCACGTAAATAAAAAAATTTATAAATACACAAACCATTGTCTGATAGTTAGCATATGTTTTATTGATACAAGTGGAGTGAAACTCAGCAAACTAACACATTTTAGAAGGTTAATGGGCTGCTGTCGGGGCAATTTTTGTTGTGTCATGATTTACAATTCTGGAATAGTCAGCGCGTATCTGAAATAATGTGCATTAAGTACTCACGCTGAGGGGACTTCAGTGATATTTTAAAACTTACTTGTGAAAAGTTTTAAATCGGTAATTTGATGCTAAAGAAGTAGCGTTTGAAGTGTTTTTCACAAATTCAGAATTGCAGGAAAAAACATTACGCCTGACTTAATGGGTCACAATTGCAAATGTGTTTCTTGGGAGCAGATGGACTTATACACCTCTTTTCAAGATTTTATTTTAAACATGGTGAGCGTGGTAAGCTTGCAAATGTGGGAAACCTCAATAGCACCACCGTGTGGTTGATAAAGAAAATAATGCAGTCATTATTGTCATATCATCTTAGTTAACATATGTACATATGTTAAATTATTATACCATTATCCTTGTAGGAGATGTGTCTATATGCAAAATCACGCCCCTGCACATGTTCATCTGTCAATAGCGGCCATGTTTTTCAAAATACTGGCCTAATTGATATAACTATTGAAGATCATCATCCATAGATGCCAAAAATTAAGGTACGTGAAGATTGGTCCTTAGATGGCAGAGGAGATGATTTTCAAGTATTATTCACAAATTCAAAATGGCCGCCAAACCATTAAAGTGAAGTTATTGAGTCCCAATGGCAAATATGTTCCTTGTGAGGCGGTGGACTTATCTACATCTTTTCAAGGCTGTAACTAAAACGGGGTGAGTATGGTGAACTTGCTAATGTGGGAAACCTCAATAGCGCACTCCTTGCAGTAATTTTTTCTGTATCGTCCTTCTCAACATATGTACCAAGTAGAATTATTAGTGAATTTTGTTTGTTCCGGTTCATTATTAGGGTTTCAGCAGTTCACTGGTGAAACACTATTGTGTTTGTTCCGGTTCATTAGGAGTTCACTGGTGAACTGCTGAAATCCTAGTGTGTTTCTTCCGGTTCATTATTAGGTTTGCTTGCCAAAGGCAAAGAATCAGCATTCTTGGTCAGTCGGGGTGGAAATAGTGTCATTGTGAAAAAAAAATGTGGGTGTGGCACCCCCTGTGAAGGAATCGGGTCTGGTGTCTGTGTGGTAGGTATACATGGCCTATATATTCATTGTACCATAATGTAAGGCACACATGAATTTATGGATGCATTTTTTTTACACTGGTCAGCCATTTTGTCCTCCGTCTTGTATTTCATTTCTTAGCAGTGAACACCCTATAAGGAGACATGTATATGATGCATGGTTGTTGATTGCAAGGTCAATCAGAGTTATTGTTGATTTTATGTAGATTTTTATAGGTTTCATAAGATGTTCATTGTACAAAATATCCAAGATGGCAGACATGATTGGTTCTTGATCCAGTGTTGCACCTCCTGGGGAATTAGGCACGTAGACAAAGAATAAGCATTCTAGGATAGTCGGGGTGGAAGTAGTGTCATTGTGAAAAAAATGTAATGGGGCGTGGCCTGTGGTTCCCCCTGTGGAGAAATCGTGTCCAGTGTCTGTGTGGTAGGTATACATGGTTTATATATTCATTGTGCCATAATGTGATGCACACATGATGTTTATGGATGCAATTTTTTTACGCTAGGCAGCCATTTTGTCTGCCATCTTGCAGTGTATGTCTTATTCCTTATCACCTCATAGGGAGGCATGTATGAGTCACCTGTATGCCAAAGGGCAGGTCAATCAGACTTATTGTTCATTTTAAGTACATTTTTATAGGTTTTGCCAAATTTCCACTCTACAGAAAAATCCAAGATGGTGGACTTCATGGGTTCTTAAGGCATTTTTGTTCATCATGAGAAATGAGGCACGTACACAAAGAATCAGCATTCTAGGTCAATCGGGGTGGATATGGCACCATTGTGAAAAAATGGAATGTGAGCGTGGCCTGTGGCGCTCCCTGTGGAGGAATCGGGTCGGGCCTCTTTGTGGTAGGTATACGTGGTCTATATTTTCAGTGGTCAAATTAATATCATTATGCCATAATGTAATGCACACATGAAGTGTATGGATGCATTTTTTTTCACTTGTCAGCGATTTTGTCCGCCATCTTGCAATGTATCTCTTATTCCTTATCAACCTATAGGGTGGCATGTATGAGACACTTGTATGCCAAAGGGCAGGCCAATCGGACTTATTCTTCCTGACCACACTATATGGGGAGATGTATGAGGCAAAGGACAATGAGCATAGAGGTAAGCAGATATTTATTAAACAATGAAATAATAAAAACAACAGGACGTAGAACACCATAGAAACTCTACAAAATAAGAGTAAAAATGTGTATGAAACAATGAAACAGAATAAAAACAACAGTAAGTAGAACACAGTAGAAACTGTATGAAAGACTAAAAATGTATAGATGAAACAAAATAAAAACAACAGGAATAGAAATATCCTGCACACCATTTAGAAGTAGTTCAAAAAACCAACAGGGAATAGTGTAAGAAGCAAATTGGAATTGAAGTCAGTGCAAAAACTAAGAAAGGGCAAAAAAAATAAACAACAGTATGAACCGTATAAAAAAGACTAAAAATCTATGTAAGTAACAAAATAAGAACAATAGGAATAAAAATATAGTACACACCATAGGGATGTAGTTAAAAAAACAAACAGGGAAAAGTGTAAGGAGCGAAATAACTAAAGAAGTCAGTGCAAAAAGTAAGGGCAAAAAAAATAAACAACAGGAAGAATAAACAGGGCATCTGCAGAGTAACCCCGAAATGGTGAAGTGGATGTATGTAATTAAGCAAAAGTAAGATGTTGGCAAACAAACAATATTAAAAGGCAATGTGAAACTAGCTGTAAATTTCCTGAAGAAAATGTGGTGTTTTTGCTAGCTAACTTGCTACTTCAATATGCCTCGATTGCACATTCAGAATGCCATTGAGAATTACCTTTGTACCCGCACAACTATTGTACATACTTGTACATACATTATACTTATACTTGTACATTTCCTGTAAATTTTCCACTGCACATTTAGAATTGCATTTGCATTAATTGTAAGTCCATACATTCCACTTGTACATACATATACTTAATACATTTTCTGCCCTCCTCTATTTGCACTTCTGGTTAGATTCAAACTGCATTTTGTTGTACTGTATTCAATGACAATAAAGTTGAATCTAATCTAATAACTGTGTAAAACAGTATTTATGGTTCAAAATAGTGTTTACCTATCGAAAGGTTTGGAGTCTATTTTTTAAGGTTCAAAAGATACTGTTGGTGAGGATAATTAGCATAAATTAGCATACATAGTTAAAGTTCATAAGTGTTACCAACAACAGGTCTCATGTCTGTAGCTCGAACGGTTCAAAATATACAGCCTAATAGTTAAATAATGCTAATTACAATATGTAAAATTTGCAGTGGGGATAGCTTAAATGTGTGAAACATTTGGTTTTGTGTCTGTGTCACGAACGGTTCAAAAGATACAGCCTGATAGTTATTTAATGATATTTACGCTAATTAGCATATGTAAAATCAATAAACATTTCATCATATGAACTGGGGATAGCTAAACATGTAAAACAAAGTTGGCTTCGTGTCTGTAGCTCGAACGGTTCAAAAGATACAGTCTAGTAGTTACTTAACAAAATTACACTAATTAGCTTACGGAAAATCGATAAACATTTCCTAATTTGAAGTGAGGATAGCTAAACTAATGAAACAAAGTTGGTTTCCGGTCTGTAGCTCGAACGCTTCAAAAGAAACAGCCTAATAGTTAATTAACGCTAGTGGTCATTAGAATTAGCATAAAGGGCTAACTTTGTGAAGTCATAGTTCAGTCGATTTTTGACATAGTAACTAGTTTAATTGTCAGCCCTGTTCAGAAGTATGGCCTAGAGTCTGGAAATATACTGGCAAGTAAATCCGATGTACACTTCAGGAGAAAAATAGTTTTAAAGGCATTTATTAGCATTAGCATTAGCTTGTGTTGGACAGAATTCTGTCAGCTTCCATTTTGCTGTCTTTTGAGATATTAACCAACAAATGCACATGGTCTTATATGGGGGTGGTATCTGGATGCACAATGAATATGAAGTGCATAGGTTATTATTCAAATAAAGAATTGCACGCATACACATTGAGCATACATATATTGTACAGTAGTCAGCCATTTTGTCCGCCATTTTGCAAGTTCTCTTATTCCTGAAAAGATTTAAGGGAGGCATGTATAAGACACCTGTATGCCAAAGAACAAGTCAGGACAAGTCAGTTAGCCAGGTCAATCAAGGTGTGGATGGAGGACCACCAGATCAAGACCCTGTCATGGCCAGCCCAATCTCCAGACCTGAAACCCATTGAAAACCTCTGGAATTTGATCAAGAGGAAGATGGATGGTCACAAGCCAAAACAAAGCCGAGCTACTTGAATTTTTGTGCCAGGAGTGGCATAAAATCACCCAACAGCAATGTGACAGACTGGTGGAGAGCTTGCCAAGACTCATGAAAGCTGTGATTAAAAATCAGGTTTATTCCATCAAATATTGATTTCTGAACTCTTCCTAAGTTAAAACATTAGTATTTTGTTGTTGAAAAATGAATATGAATTTGTTTTCTTTGCATTATTTGAGGTCTGAAAACAATGCATCTTTTTTGGTTATTTTGACTAGTTGTTGTTTGCTACAAAAAATACCCTAAATGACAATATTTTTACTTGGAATTTGGGTGTCATGTTGTCAGTAGTTTATAGAATAAAACAAAAATGTTCATTTTACTCAAACACATAACAGTGTAAAACCAGGGAAACTGGTAATTTTGCAGTGGTCTCTTAATTTTTTCCAGAGCTGTATACAGACATGAATTTCCCCTGTCTGACTATTTTCCTGTGCTCACGCTACTGACCAAATTCTATGCTGTCTATGTTAACGTACATTACACAAGCAGCACTTTCTTAGACACCCACTCCATTGTCTGCAGTGCAAGGCTCTACACCTGAATTTGGCCTATGCAAATTGCTTAGAACAAAAAAACTAGCCGTTGTGAGGTAGAACATGGCTTTCGAGAATTACTCATTGCTGTAGGCTATAAAGAATCCATATTTAGTATAATTTCATGGGGGAAAACAGAGGGTATATCCAGGAGCACTTGCTTCGCCACCAACCATTGGATTCAGTGCATGACTGTATATCTGATTTTGGACTATACAAATTGCCTTATAACAAAAAAACTAGATATTGTGAAGTGGAACATGGCATTTGAGAATTACTCACTAGGGTATAAAGAATCCATATAAAGTGTCAATTAAGGGGGGAAAATAGAGGTTGTGAAACAATGGTGGCAGATGGGGGAAAGATCCACCCAGGGAATAGCATTAAAGGGACGGCCAGGTGATGTTATGATGTTATTACTGTATAAATGTGTGTGTCCGGAGTTGGCAAGACAGTTGTTTCTGCAGATCAACTCTGCTTTTAGGATTTCTCATTAAAGTCTAATTTGAATCCATAAACTCCTGAGTTATTGCATCTTTTTGGTGGGAAGAGAGGAACATTTTTCCATGACATATTCTTGGAGGCACTGCTGAGATTGGACAAGGGAACTGGTGGACGGCTGCCATGGAGCTGCGGGTTGGGTTATACAAACAACGCATGGCCACACTGAGAGGTAAGCATGTTCTCACTTTAATTTATTAGTTTGTGTGACTTGACCTACCAGGCCGGGCAGACCATGTAAGTTCTCTCCAAATTTAAAGAACTATGATTTGATAAAAGATGGAGTTTTTGAATTCAGTGTTTAAGTGTATGCATGCTAACACATTGTAAATAAAATTTATAAATAAGTTAGAGAGTTGCAACTAAGGAGGCCTGTCGAATACCGCCCTAGGTTTGGTCACCTAGCGGGTCTGGTTTTGACAGGAAGTCCCCCAATCCGCCTTGATAGAAGGAAGGCCACAAGGGACAGTGATTGCAGGGATGCCAACCCAGCAAGAAAGAGGGCTGCTGAGGGTTTGGAATGCGGTTTTGGGAGTGTAGGGCAGTTCTGTATTGATGACAGCTACCTGCAAACCAGGAAGAGAACGGGGTCAACCGACTGTATGCGAGTGTATGAGTGCATGTAATAAAGAAGTGAGAGGTTGTCTGCCGATGAATGCAGAGTGTAGAAAAACTGTTGGAAAATAACCCAAGTGAGTGAATGCACAGAAGTGTCAGTGCAGAGTGTGAGTGAATCCACTTAAGTGTCAGTGCAGAGTGTGAGTGAATGCACAGAAGTGTGAGTGAGTGCACAGAAGTGTAAGTGCAGTGTGAATGGAAGCACAGAAGTGTATGGGCTAAAAGAATTGTTGTTTAAGGGACGTGTGTAAATGGGAAGAAGGTCGCTATTCGAGAAGACAGGTTGAGATTGTATAGGAATTTGGTTCGAAAGAGGTATACAACAAGCACAATATCATCATCACTACATTTTCAGTAACTATATTGAGAGAAAAGGAGAATGTAATTCGAGAAATAGCTACAGCAAAAGAACTGCAGAGGTATAAGACTGTTTGGACAAGAGGACAGGAGGTTATTTGGATTGAGGTTGGAGAATTTAGAATTTGGTTCAGCTATCCAAGCTTAGATGTGCACAGTCAAACAGCAAGAGCAGCCGCTGAAGATGATTTGGTTCGCTGACCTGTATGGATATAAGAACACTATTTGAAGTGTTGCCAGAAAAGCACAGATTTTGTTTCCCAATTGTCACAAATACCCACTAAGTGGTAATATTACTCCCACTACCATTTCAGTAATAATATTAAAAATAGTAGAGGCCATCTGTCGTGATCCAGATACAGGAGAAATATTGGTTAGACTGCAGTCCGTGCACACAGTAGGCAAACAGGTCACATGGGTCGAAGTGGCAGGTGGAAGAATTTGGTCCAGTTACCCAGAATTGGACATACCAATTATCAGACCAAGGCAGAGGCCAGGAGAAGAAGTGTGGTTTTAATTGACTCTGTGAATAAGTAAATGATAAGACTACATACGACAAGTTGTCAGAGAGGTGAAGGTTCCAATACAGATGGGTTCAAAGAACATTTCAGGCTTGGAGTGAGGACCTTCTGGTTACTTTGTTTATGACAAGGATATATAAGGAAGAGGTGTATGAACAACGTTATGAGGATACAGGCGAAGTGATAGCAAGGAGAGTAACTACGGGGATGCGAGACCAGAGGGGTATACTACAAAGCGAGGTAAATGGCTTATCGAGGTAACTTCAGGAGTAACTTAGTGACGTCGGGTGTAACTTCCCGATTAACCCGTACTACGAAAGGTGAATACGTTTTACCCGAAGTATACTGTCATGGCAATTTACACTGCATCTCTTAACTGCTCCGAGCAGGTTATCTTCAAGGTTAACTTGATGTTACCCAACATAAGCACCGCCCTTCCTTGCTGGCACATTTGGAAGACTCAATCGACATTGCCGCACGGATGGTGAGAGGCTCACTCCGCAGGGCGAGTGTGTTTAGAGTCCTTTATAGTTTACCCCGATGGTGTTTTCCAATAAAGATATTGATTCTCATCTGAAGGAATTCAGTATCTTTGCCGGCTTCTAGGGCCAGACGTCTCCAATGCCACTCGCTGGAGTAATGCGCTCATGTTGAGCAGTGTGTCGTGCTTTGCGATATTTTGCCAGTGGACTTTTCATGTATTCCATCGGTGATGCTGAACATCTGAGCAAGAATACTGTAGGCTATGCCATGCAGTTCGCAAGGTGGTAGCTCTCACTAAACTGCTTGATGCATTTGTTGTGTTCCCTGACCGTTTAAGCGTTCTTAAGTTCAAATATGCTTTTTATGCGATCACAAGTAATTAGCAAACAATACTTGGTCTAGTTTTAATATGCATATACTGGGCCTTCGCTATATATAGAAGACATTTTTTTCCATAGGAATCCCGAAGGTGATTGGTGCGATTGACCGTATGCATATCCCCATTAGAGCGCCCCAGGGAGAACATGAGGGGGTTATGTGAAAAGGAAGTCATTTCACAGCATTAATGTTCAGGTATTTGATCATTAAATTCTGACAGGTAGCCCTGCAACTTAGGTGTTGTTATGGAAATTTGTTGAACTGATATATTAGTGAATTCTAAAGAATTATAGTTTTTAATAGTGAGATGGTTGTAACGTACAGAGTCAGTGTTTAGACAGGATGGGGAGTCCCAAGTGTGAGGAGAGGTCTTTGTTCAATTGTTGTGGCACACATTCTTGCATGTTCAGTGGGTCTTATGACCATTTGCTAATGTCCCCAAACCATCAGGCGTATCTATTTTTTGTTCGTTAGGAATGTGGCCAGCGGCCTGAGTGTCTCTTACGATGTTCCCCTACCCCCATGACAGTAAACACCTAGGACAGGATAGAGGGAGATAGGTGGGAAGGGATAAGGGGACTGTTGTCTTTAGAGAATGAATGAGCAGTCTTACCACATCCCTTTTCTCTGTAATAAATACTGGCAAGCACACCAAACAGAATGGTCTTCATGTCTATGGTTGGACACAAACACGACCATAATCCCCAAAAAACATTCAAAAATATAACACTGTAAATCAATTACAAGATGGCACAAAAACAAAGCTCAGTCACCTTCTTATCAATTACAACAAATATAAATATGAACAAATTGAACAGCTGCAAAGCATGCTGGGATATCGATAATGGAAAATAAATATTCCTTATTTATACTGCATATTTTTGTAAACAGCGATTCAAAGTCTGTGGAAAACAGATAATTCTTGTACTTCCGGATAACAGAAATGTACTATCTTTTCGAAAAACGCAGAGGTAGGACACTGCAAGTATATGTTTTTTTACTAAGAGTGTGTGTGTGTGCGTGCGTGTGTGGGTATGATTGTGTGACAAAGACAAATGAGATGAATCATGTCCTGAAGTGCCCCTGGTGGATGTTTGGGGGCATATGTCTACACAGCAGACATTATTAGGGGCTCTCTGGTAGGCCCTAATAATAATAATAAATATAGTTGCACAGCAACAATGGATGGGGCCCTCAATATGGTGAGTATAGGAAAATCGTCTGGTGGGGTATTCTAACAGAATGAGACCGTGTCAGATATACATTGAGGGCAAGATGTTTTTGTGAAGCATTGTATTATTGACAATGTAGATGTCATTGTTCAACATATTCTTCCAGATGACACTACAGCTCTGGAAAAAATTAAGAGACCACTGCACCTTTTTCTTTCCTTTCCAAAAAAGTCAAAAAGGAAGGTTTTGAGTGAGGAACAGAAGGGTTAAAATTCAGAGACCACTGCAAATTGAACGCTTCTGTCCCTCACTCAAAATTTTCCTTTTCGATTTTTTTGGAAAGGAAAGAAAAAGGTGCAGTGGAGTCTTAACTTTTCCGGAGCTGTGTATGGGGAGATGTATGAGGCAAAGGACAATAAGCATAGAGGGAAGCAGATATTTACTTAACAATGAAATAATGAAAGCAACAGGAAGTCGAACATAGTAGAAACTGTATGAAAGACTAAACATCTATAGATGAAACAAAATAAAAAGAATAGGAATAGAAATATACTACACACCATTTAGAAGTAGTTCAAAAAACAAACAGGGAAAAGTGTTAGGAGCGAAATGGTGTAGAGAAGTCAGTGCAAAAACTAAGGTCAAAACAAATAAACAACAGGAAGTATAAAGAGGGCATCTGCAGAGTAACCCCCAAATGGTGAATTAAGGGGATGTAACTAATTAAGCAAATATAAGATGTTGGCAAACAAACAATATGAAAAGGCAATATGAAACTAGCAGTACATTTCCTAAAGAAAATGTGATGTGCTTGTTAGCTACCCTACTCCTTCAATTGGCCTTGATTGTAAATTCTGAATGCCATTGAGAATTGCCACTTGTACCCACACAACTATTTGTCCCACTTGTACATACATTATACTTGTACAACTATTTGCCCACCACAATCGGTCGGATATTACCCACCACTACACCATCCACGCAGTCACATTAACTATACGTACCTACTGTATTATTCCCCCAAACCACGACGAAGCTGAGTTGTAAGTGCCATGGACAAGTGGACCAGTGCAAGTGGACCAGTGTACTCACTTGCTCTTGACTGACTCCCTGGTTATCAGAGGTGGCAGTGGAGTAGGGCCTACACAATCTCCATACTCAAGTAGAATTTTCAAAGAAAAGGCTCTGCTAGAAGTCAAAGTATAATTTAAATTTTTTTAGAAAATGTCAGTATGTATAAAGTATACAAGCAGGTCAAAATTATGCCTGTGAACTCCACACCAATGGACAGCAAAGATCTTCTCAAACAAGGCAACCTTTAAAAGAGTAAGGGGGGAGACAGAAAGGTGAGAATGATAATCGATTGAGTTAAATAATGACAGTACCAGTATCTTTAATCTAGAACAATGTAGAGAGATAGTTGCATGTATTGTATACTTACTTAGTGGAAAAGACTGCAGGCCCTCTGAGCACCCTCAACAACAATGGCATCTGGCATCCTGAGAGAGAGAGTGATGAGACATGATAAATCAGATAAATTATAGATTCAGATGGTAACAGTATCTTCTAGAAAATGTAAGCATAGTTGCATAGATTGTAAAATCACTACTAAATAAAAATAATGCCTGTGAACTCAACTCCAGTTAAAAGCAGAGACCTTTTAAAACAAATGAGGGCAACCTTTAAGAGAGAGAGAGAAGAGGAGACAGAGAGAAAGGTGAGACAGAGACATAATAACTGGGAGTGGAAGAAGACAGGTGGACTGCCATCAGTTGGTGTGCCATGAAGCATAAGAGTGGACAGTACATCACACTGTCCAGGTGAACAAGAGACAGAAAGACAGAATGAAAGACCTAATATAGGCCTAACAGTACAAATCAGCCATTAGCTTTATGGTCCCATAAACTTGTGTCTAGATAGGTGCTTCTATTACATGGTCACAAACATCAGGAAAAGTGATACATTAGTGGTCATAAACATAATATGACATCCTTATAGGCACAATTTGGATTTAGTAATGAATAAACTATCCAAGTACAGTAACAGAGCCATACTGTAGTACTTAGGAATATATATGCCAGGATAGAAAACCACGTCAGACTGAAGATGACTGTAAATGTTGCCTAGTTTGTAGATTTATTTTACATTGATGGTGGCTAGTTAGGTATAATCAGACATGCTTTTTCTAAAAGAATATTTACATCATAGAGACAAACACATGATACACACCTCATTTCATGAATTATATATGCAAAACGTTAGACCTAACATTTACTAGCAAGCCAGCACTGTGAAACAGAAAGTGAATTATCTCCCACTCTGGCTCAGTTTTTAGCTTGCGGCTACAGTACCTAACTAGCTACATTTTGTATATTTGCTTGCTTAATAATGGTGACAAACTTACCTGTTATTTAGTTAATTTACATCGTCATATATAGCGAAATACTCACATATTCATTCAGAAACTGAGTAAGTGGGTAGCTACACTGCGTGCACAATTATTAGGCAAGTGAGTATTCTGATCGTATTATTATTTCTATGCACATTTTCCAACTCCAAACCATATAAACTTGAATGCTCATTGGATTGAATCATTTTCAGGTGATATGTATTTGTGTAATGAGGGAGGGTGTGGCAACAGTGAATAACACCTTATATCAAGGTGTGCATAATTATTAGGCAGCTTCATGACCTCAGGTAAAATGGGCC
>JACXGI010010687.1:0-18849 GCA_016801175.1 Esox masquinongy
ACACACACTCCACCCCATCACCCGTTGTGTGTCAGGGCTTGGTGGGTTCTCTTGGCCTGACTCCGCCTGCCCGACCCAGATGACCCCTGTGCATTCCTTTCCGATTGATTGTCAGCCCATGCTAAAACTTCACACCCATGACTGGCAGCCAGAGCCACTCTGTGTCCTTCCCACAATGCCCCTGGCCCCTCCCCATCAATAGACGCTGAGCGCGCTTCATTGTCCGGATACAGTGACCTTTCACCTCTCCAAACTTCGCGCTTCACAGGAACCACCTCAGAACTTTTAACAGATCTGTATTGGAATTTCAGACACGTAGGCATACTTTCTCTGTTTAGCTCTCTCTCCCCCTCTCTCTGCCTCTCTCTCCCCTCTCTCTCCCCCTCTCTTTCCCCCTCTCTCTCTTCCTCTCTATCTCTCTGTCTCTTTCTCTCTCCGGTACTATCTCTCTGTCTGTCTCCTTCTCCCCCTGGCACTCCCAGCTGTGAAGGCAACATAGCAGGAGATTTTTTTTTCCAGCCTAGTAGACAATATGTTATTTGCATAAATGTGGGTTCTTTTTTCCCTCCGTCTCTGCAATGTCACAGTCAGATATGTTTGCTTTAAGGGTGAAGGGTAAACAGCTTTAGGTGTTGTCTGTGGGTTAGCTTGACTAGTCGGCATGACAAGGCCTAAGGGCAGACAGACAGGCAAGCAGGCGGCAAACACACTCCCTGCACCATAGGTCATATTTCAGAAGGAAGACAACCGGGAACTCAGCCAACCCATGCTCTCTATAATGACACACACAGAGTAATCTAAGTCAGTGATGGGAAGAACAATTGATTACATGCAGAGGTGGCCAGAGGATGATGACACCAGTCATGATGAGAACATAACCCTACTCAAGTAGACCAAGCAGCATCACTACACACAACACTGGCTAATTATTTTGCCAAAATGATGGCCAAATCATTAGCCATCATTTTGGCTAATTATTTGGGTGCATTATTATTACAACATCATTAACAAGGCTTATGAGTTGTATTCCAACATGGCATACAGCAACCTTATTTGGAAAGGCTTGCAATGGGGTGTTGGTGCATTGGGGCTTTTATTCCTCTAGAATTTGAGTATCTGGCCCACGAGACGGTGAGACGTTATCACATTCTGATGTTAATTGCTCTGTGTCTGTTTGTAAATTTGTAAATATGGCTGGGGAGGAGACATGCCAGAAATTAAATGAAAATGAAAGTGGAGATGAACTTGTCCAAAATAAATATACATTTTTCAGAGTTTGGTCAGTTCTCTCCGATTTAGATGAGATGTCCTTACACACTTTAAATATGCAATGTACAATGTTTTTCACAATGTCTTTCAATGCAGAATATGGGTACAGGTCAATTACATTGTCATTTCTAATAATTTTTTATAAGGGTATTTTCATGGTTACATACAGTGTCTCTCAAAAGTGTTCACCTCCCTTGGACTTTTCTATACTTTATTGTGTTACAACACAAAGTCATAGGAGTTTTTGCCATTGATCAACACAAATAAGTCCATAATATCAAAATGAAAAAAAATCTGTTAATTATTCTAAATGAATTACAAATATATGACAGAAAATAATTGATGTCATAAATATTTACCCTCTTTAGTCAAGATTTGGTAGAGGCACCTTTGGCAGCAATTACAGACATAAGTCTATTCTGACAAGTCTCTACCAGGTTTGCACGTCTGGATACAACAATTTACACCCATTCTTTGCAAAACTGTTTAAGCTCTGTGAAGCTGGATGGGGACCTGTGTTGAACAGCATTTTTTTACTCTTTCCACATGTTCTCAATTGGATTGTTGTGCGGGCATTGACTGTGCCAGACCAGGGCACTGACCTTTCTGTTTTAATACCACTCCGGTGTGGCTTTGGCCATATGTTTGGGGTTGTGGTCCTGCTGGTAGATGAATCTTCTCCCAAGACCCAGGTCTCTTGCACACTTCAACCAGTTTTCCTCCAGGATTTCTCTGTACTTTGCTGCATCCATTTCACCCTCTATCTTCACAGGTTTTCCAGGCCTTGACACAGAGAAGCATCCTCATAGCATTATACTCCCACATAGCATTATACTGATGTGTGGTGTTGGGTATGTGCCAAACATAGTGCTTAATGTTCAGGCACAGAACGCTCTGTTTTGGTCTCATTAGACCATAGAATCTTCCACTTGGTCTCAGAGTCTCCCACATGCCTTCTGATAAAGGTTTGATGCGCGTTGTTTTCTTTTCACCACTCTCTCATAAAGGCCACTTTTGTGAAGCACCTATTGTTAGGCTATTGTTGCAGTATGAACAGTGTCTCCCAGCTCAGCAGTGGAAGACTGTAACTCCTCTCTGACTAGTGCCCTTCTCTCACCAATACTCAGTTTTGGAGGATGGACTGTTTCTAGACAGATTCCCAGTTGGACCATATTGTATCCATTTCCTAAATAATAATTACCTTCACATTGTTTCTGGGGATATTCAATGCAATGGAAATGTTTCAGATTTACTTGGAATATTCCTTTGTCTTAATGATATCGTTTTTGTTACGAATTATACAAACTAACTGAGGAACTTCCCAGAGACAAGTGTATTTAACCACACAACCTGAAAGTGTATTTAACCTGAAATAATGTGAAAAACCTTCATTGCAAACAGATGGACTCCATTTAACTAATTATGTGACAATTGGTTTCACCACAGCTCATTCAAGTGTGTCAAAGCAAACGGGATACATTCTTATTGTCAATGATTTTCTGTTTTATATTTATTTAATTTAATTATAGAGCAACATACAGATTATTTTTGTGTTGATCAGCGGCAAAAACTCCATTTTGTAATCCATTTTGTTTGTATGTTGCAACACAATTAAATGTGGAAAAGTCAAAAGTGGGTGAATAATTTTGAGGGCCACTGTATGTGGGTTGTAGTTCATAGAACGGAAACTCTAATTGCTAAATGATGCATGTTACAACCATCTTCAAACAATTCCTTTGCTCAGCTTTATTGAAAAATGAAGGGATGCAAAGAAGGGTGAAAATGTGAAGGGAAACACCTGTTAAAACTAAGCATTTTGAGCTCTGTGTATTAAAATGTATTGCACAGATATGACAATGTTTTTGGTATTTTTTTGCTGTTCTAATTTTTGGGGTAACTAGTTAATTACTGCTATCAGGCACCTCGGGTGTTTGTTGCATATTGCGAATATATCAGGGCTGTATTCATGCACTCTCTGTTAGCAATGGTATATCCCCCCACCTTATGGCTTAAATATAGTGCACTGACCTAGTGAATGTAGGGTCTGTAAAATGTTCATTGATCTCACCACAGAGCCGTCGTACAGCTCTGCTCTGTCATTTATTGGCAATGGGAATATTCCCTAATGATTTCCATCCACTGCAAGACTGTCCCCCCCTCCCTCCCACGGTCCCTCCCTCCCTTTCCGCTCCCTCCCTCCCTTCCCTCTCCCTCGCTCCCATTCTCTTATTCCTTTTGTTGATTTGGCTTTTGTTCTTTCTCTTTCTTTTTTATTCTTTTCTTTAATTAGTGTTCCCACCCAGCGAGGTCTCCTCTCTCTGGCCCCCCATATCCCATGAGAAGCTGGGAGACGCGACCATGTGGCTTTACTGACAATGGACATGAATTGCCACCGTGGCAAGGCCAGCTCTCTGAGGACCAGGACAGGAGGAGGAGAAGGAAGAGGAGGAGAAGGAGGAGGAGGAGAGAGAGAGAAAAGGGTGTGGGAAAGATGAGCACAAGGGAGCCCCCAGATCGGCTCTTATTTCTGTGGGATTTATACAGCCAGGGAGGAATTGTCACTTCCATGGGTGGTTTCAGGGGTATATAGAAATGTGCATGCACCCAAGAGTTAGAGCTATAGAGAGAAAACATGAAGCAATGAGAAAATAAGATAATATATACCATTGAAATATACCTGTAGACCTCTTAGCCTGTAGACTTTATCTTAAATGAGTGGTAATTGATTTAAGTGTTTACAGACAGGCAAGAAACATGACGTCATCCATCAGTGGTCAGTAATGTGTTAGCAGCAGGCAGTCCTGATCCAGCTTTCTGAATATTCTGAGCCACATGATGGTAAGATTATCTTGTTACATTATTATCTTATTACAGATGACTAATCATCTGCACAAGCAGTTAAATACTTATGTACATCCACCCCCGGGGAAAAGTAAGATGAAGATGCTGATGCTGTTGATGGTGGTGGTGGTGATGCTGATTGTGGTGATAGTGGTGATGATTATGGTGGTGGGGATGATGGTGGTGGTGATAACAGTGGTGGGGATGATGATGGTGGTGGCGATGATGGTGGTGGTGATGATGGTGGTGGTGATTATGGTGATGATTACTGTGGTGATTGTGGTGATGATGATGGTGGGGGTGATGATGATAGCGGTGATGTTAGCGGTGGTGATTATGGCGATGGTGATTACGGTGGTGGTGATAGCGGTGATGTTGGCTGTGATGATGTTGATGGGGGTGGTGATGATGATGGCGGGGATGTTAGTGGTGGTGATTATGGCGCTGGTGATTACGGTGGTGGTGATGATGGTGATAGTGGTGGTGATGGCGGTGATGTTGGCTGTGATGATGGGGATGGTGGTGGTGATGATGGTGCTGCTGGTGATGATAACAGTGATGTTAGTGACACGCATAATGGTTACAAGAAGCTCTGTCTAACAATGTTCCTTACCTCCACCTCAGTCTGTGGTAAACTACAGCAGTCTACGATGTCACATCACGAGAATACATTTAGTGAGCCACATCCACATAAACACACACACACACCAATACACATACACACATATGCCTGAATAAGTCTAGTGTATCCTTCCCCAGCTCCAAGCTGACAAGTTAATGCTGTCTTTTAGCAATGTCAATGACATGAAATGAGATTGCCTGGATATTGTGTCAAATCCGTATTGAAACTGAGTTCATGAAAATCTGTTTAGAATTTAATAATTCACATATCAGGCTAAGCAGGAAAGAAACTGGTTAACAGTTCTCCCCCACAGCCGCATAAATGCTCCTGCCTCGCTGCCAGCTAGTCCATGTTCATTCCACACACATCTCCACCAGATCATTTTTGTTTTAATAGAATCGCTTAAAACAATTAATTACATTCGCTTTTTCTCTCCCGCTACGCTTCTCTCTCCCTCTCTCTCTCTCTTTTTGTCATTCCCTTGTGTCGGAGGAGATACAGGCGGTAATAAAAAGCCGTTTATTGGACGATTTTCTGGAGGCCCGTTGGTTATTAACATGTAAATTAAATCATCACAGCTGTTCCATTTTCAATCAGATGGAGTTTGAGGGAGGCAGGACGAGACGAGGACCCGGGTGCACTGATTTTATTACACACACCTTCATTAGGAGCCTTGCAACGCCCCCCCCCCCACTACCACCACGTCAACAATCAACAACCTCAATGCACACACACACATATTATGCACACATACACGCACTACTCTAGAGCTTGGTACCCCAAAGTTTACTGTTATAATTCTGCAGGACATTATGTTGTTTTAGACCTGTTTTGGGGTGAGGAAAAATGACATCAGTGCAAGTATGTACCTCTGCCCCTCTAAATGAATCAGATTGCAAGGACAGTCTTTTGGGTTACTTTCGGCTGTGGGCATTAAAACATGGCGTCTACAGTCACATGTGCCAATATATTATCCAGATAGTTGTGCTGAGCATGCGGCCAACCTGTCCTCAGAGCTCTTAACCCCACATAAAATGACATACTCTCAGAAACAATGAAGCCTCTCCGACGGCCCTCGGAAAGCCGGCTGTGGAACGTTGCGGCAGCAAGGCCCCTGGAGATGGCCAGAGGAGCCGGAAAACGGGCTGTAACTCACAGGAATTGTCAGAAAACGCACCTGATGATGGACTCGGCCAATGATCATTTTTCTAAGGCATGTGTATGTTTTAAAGGCCTTGGGAATGGACAATTTCATAAATGAAGTGCATTTAAAAGCATGGGGCTGTGAGACTGAGGCTATGATGAGATATTGGTAGGCCCCGGTAGAAAGGTTAATGTTAGTCACAGAATGTGGTAATGGGTTCTCTTTGA
This sequence comes from Esox masquinongy, assembly GCA_016801175.1. Classification (NCBI taxonomy): domain Eukaryota; kingdom Metazoa; phylum Chordata; class Actinopteri; order Esociformes; family Esocidae; genus Esox; species Esox masquinongy. The sequence goes on from JACXGI010010687.1 coordinate 6,104, forward strand.
CAATGGCCTGTGGGGACTGTGGTGGACGAGGTGCGCGAGTTAACTCATTGACACATAAATTGTGCATTTTCAACAATTTATCAATGAGAGGGAAGTGGATGGTCTTTTTTCCTCGCCTTTTCACCTAACTTACAGACCAGAATGGATATTGATTTTTCATCTTTTTTGTAGGAAGAAATCCCTTGCAATATAGCATTCAGCCATTCCAGTTCTGTGATTACAATCTATAGAGAGAAATAGTATTAGAGAAAAATCACTGCAACTGCACATTTACAGTATATTAACAACCTTACTGGAACATGGTGAAGAGGATATTTGTGCTAACAAAATTCTTACAGTTATCAACTCAAATGTGTGAGATGGTTTTAAGAAAGGCTTTTAACATTTAGCACATAATTTCACAACTTGTTATGAGAATATGAATTCAGTGTGTTGGAAGGATTGTGTTGTAGAAACCTGCCTGAGGGTATTTGTCTGATAGGGGTGACGTTTGGCTAAATGGTTGAAGAGGTGTTAAGATCTCAGTATAGCAGGCTTCAGTCAGTATGGCAGAGAGATAATGTATGAACTATATTGTCAACATGCCCAGTATGATTGGAGAGATAACGTTTGAACTACACTGCCAACATGCCATTATGACTGGCAAGTCTGTACGCCCAGTATGGTTAGAGAGATAATGTATGAACTCTAGTCTGCATGCCCAGTATGGGCATATAAAATGGCTGTGAACAAGATAAAATACTAGGGAGCCAGCTGAGTTAAAATTAAATATAATAAACTAGAAATATTATATAATTCTGAGATTCTCATCCTTTATTTATACACACATTTAATTTAATCTAAGTTATATTATTTGAACTCCAAAGTGCAATGGCGCAATTTATGTATTTCTAAATGAAGCTGTAGCACCAAGTCCTGAGTTGTTATTTTGTCACTCCTACTAACAAAAGACAAGGTGACACAAGTTAAGTCCCAGCAGCAGGCCTGCGACAGGGAGCCAAGCATCCCTGTTTACCACCAGCCCACCACTTTGGTAAGGGGACTGTTACAGTCAGAGGAAAACAATGTGCCAAACCCCACCAAGGTGCATCATCTGCATAACTTTCAAATTAATCCGATAAAATTAGCATATATATTTGAATTAGGATTTAGAAGCTTTAAAGCCCATTTGGATTATTTCCACTTTAACTACAGCCTCTGATCACTGTGAAAAAAGAAGAGGTGATTTTGCATGTTTAATATTAATACACTATGCTAATTATGTCTAATACTGATATGCAGATTTGCTTAATTAGTAAATGGATTTTACTCCACTTTGCAACGGTTTGGCTCAATGAGTCAAGTGTGTTTGTTTTAATTTATGGTGCGACATCAGAAGTGGCTTGTGGAACCTCCCGTCCAATCAAAATAAAAGATGCACTTTAAATAATTTTGGCTGATTGCCCATTTGTTTTGAATAATTTAAAACAACTTGAATACATCCCTGTTTTTCTCTTCATCATTATCATCATCATTCTAATATTGAAAGAATAGCTCATTAGCATCATGTTCAGATGCCATCATTACCACAATATGGCACTAAACCCTTTTATCCACAAGGCTTAGACAAGGCATATGCAAGCATTATCAAAAGCCAGAAAATAAGTCTATTTATATTGAATATATCAACTAGTTAACCATTGGACTTTATTGGATGAGGCTTTGTTTTACGATTTAATCTGTTTTGGTCACGGAACCCAGCCACAATAGGTCACATTGCTTTATTGTTGTAGCACTAAATAATCAATAGCAGTAGTTGTGGTGAAATGTTATTGCGACCCTGTTCCACATTGATCTACAGGAGGTGTACATGTTTCTTCCCTATCCTTGACGCTATCCACAAACATGGATACACCACAGAGAGAACATGCCCACCCGATCCAAAGCAACTGCCTGTCGCTGTTTCCTCTCTCATCCAATAACATAGCACTGTCAGGTGTATTTAGAATGAAATACGACAGGGTCTAAATAGGTTACAAGCCTTATGCTTCAGGAACCAAAATGACTAAGCTAAGAAAGATGTAGTAGTTAGATAGCTGAAAAATTATGTTATTGTCTGGTTTGCCGGAATATCCTTCAGTATCTTTGAAGATGTTTCTGAGACATACCTCTGCTTATACAATATAATATACCTGGTGTTTCTGTGCTTGTGTGTGAGATAGAGAGAAAGGGAAAGAAAATTCAAACACTTCAGGCAACTTTTCTCTTTTCACAGTTTTTCTGACTCTCTCCAATTCACTTTCAACTCTCTTTGCAAAACTGAAGCTCATGTCGATGTCTTTCTCTCTCCTTCTTCCTCTATCGTGTTAGCATTCCCCGGGCTAGTTAGCACACAGCTGGTGTGCACATGTAAATGTGATATTGTCAACCAGCCATTTATAGTTCCCTCATCCCCCTTTTCCCGTCTCTTCATCTCCTTCTTTGTCTCTCCTGTCTCCTTCTGTTACTCGTGCACTTGTTTATCTTCACTCCTCTGCCCAATGAATGAGTTGCTCAGAGAAGGTACAAGTAAACACCCATAATACAGCCGGCGTCCCTGAAAACGAGGGTGCACAGACCCAGCCCATCAACCCCCCCCCAACCCCCCATATCCAGTGTCACATGCAACATTGATTGTCTGCTATATTCCATTTATTAAGGAGTGATAACTTGTAATAATTGGGTGTTAAATTACAGAGCTCTCTACTAGTTCTTGCCGTCTCAATTGTAATTGTCATTGGGTGGCAGTTATGATGATGTATGAGGGGTTGTGTTTTGCGCAGTGGAGCATGACCCCGATGAGTAATGCTCTTTTTGGCTGCCTGGCATCTCTCCATGCATCGGCACCTTAATACACACTGATTGGAATATTAAGAGGACTGGAGGGTGGCAGAGGAGGAGCAGATGGAGTGAGGTGTGGCTGGAAGGTGTTGACTGAGAGACTGAGAGATGATGGAACCAGCTAAGTATGCTGCATGTCTGTGTACTGGTAGTGTGTGTGTACTGGTAGTGTGTGTGTACTGGTAATGTTTGCACTGGTAGTTTGTGTGTACTGGTAGTGTGTGTGCACTGGTAGTGTGTGTGTACTGGTAGTGTTTGTGCGTACTGGTAGTGTGTGTGTGTGTGTACTGGTAGTGTGTGTGTACTGGTAGTGTGTGTGTGTACTGGTAGTGTGTGTGTACTGGTAGTGTGTGTGCGTACTGGTAGTGTGTGTGTACTGGTAATGTGTGTGTACTGGTAGTGTGTGTGTGTACTGGTAGTGTGTGTGTACTGGTAGTGTGTGTGTGTACTGGTAGTGTGTGTGTACTGGTAGTGTGTGTGTACTGGTAGTGTGTGTGCACTGGTAGTGTGTGTGCACTGGTAGTGTGTCTGCGTGTACTGGAGAGGCCAACGGGTGGAGGTGTGGTAGTGGATAATAAAAGGAGAGGTGTAGTTTATGACTGTGGTCCCCGACCATCTTTTCTCTCCTCTCTCTGCCAGCCAATGAAGATACTGTTGTCTGTCTCTCCTCCGTAGAATCTGGCCTGCTGCCACCTCACCTCGGAGTGACGGTCTTTAACCCTGATTACTGAAGACACGGGTTCAAAGGTCCCTGTTATGACAGACACTTCCTCTCTCTGACCCCTGTCACTTCCATCCACGTTAACCACCTGTAAAACATAAAACAGTGACTCTGACTCTGTTTATTCTAATGTGGGTATTCACATCATATTCGATAGCGCTGTAAGTATGTTAATAATGTCATTTTATTTTAAAAACCTTGTGGTGGACGAAGAGCTTTTTCCCGTTCATCAAGATGTGTGGTGAATGCAGGACGCAGGGTAATGTGGCAGCAGGGGACTGAGGGAAACAGAGACAGACATCATGCGACCATCTCCAACCAAACAGTACAGCATTCCAGTAAGACGTACTTCCACCACACTTATTGACACACACCAATCAGAAACATTTCCATGGCAGGAGATCACATGCTCAAGCTCACACGTGCAGGCCAAGGCGATACATAAATAAACCCGTTCAAAAAATACAAACATTCTCACAGACAAACTCTAGCATACACGGACATAAATATGCACTCCACCAGACACATAAACATGCTAATGCAAACATCCTGGGACACTGGGGCACATCCACGAGGGCTGTGTCTCCTCGAAAATAAGCAAACACCAGCAGAAATAGATAACAGACTGATTGTCCCTGTTTGTGTGGGTCCGGGACACACACACACACATGCACATACATGCACACACATTTAGGGCGACAACATTTGGATGTTTCACATGGATTTGACCTATTTTTCAACACATATTTTGCGTGGTTACAGATTTTGTTTTTTAAACTTTTTTGTGTAAAGTAGTCCTTAACGGCTTGCAATGGAGTTGATAATGGCGAAGTGGAGTCGACTTCTGTCTCTGTCTCTGAGCCTCACGAGTTCGATCTTAGTGCTAGGCAGTCTTTTAATTTTATTTGAAATTAAATGTTTCGCAATCTGAACCAAAGCTCGTATTGACTTCTAAATGCAGTGATTTACTTACAAAGATGGAAGATGGAGCAGTCATGTTGTGAAGCTCCGGCACACACACACACACACACACACACTCATAATACTCAGAAGGCTAATACAGCAATAAATTACCATATTCAACAGGCTCATCTCCCTCTACTCATTAGCAGATAAATGATATGCCTATATTCAAAGCACTGTGTGTATGTGTGTGTGTGTGTGTGTGTGTGTGTGTGTATATGAGTGTGCATTTGCCTGAGCTCCACAGGATGACTGCTCCATCCTCTATCTTTCTCCTCCTCCTACTCCTCCTTCTTGTCCCTAGTGCTGTCTGAGTGTGGCAGCAGTGTGTGGAGCTCCCCGGTGATATGGAGCTAGCGCTGTGAGCTGACAGTGGGGGGAGAGATGCCAGCGCTGGCGATTAGCATGAGCTTCCAGGGGGCGCCGCAATGGCTGCTGGGAGATTCAATCAGAGGCACGAGCCTGTCGCTTCGTCGTAAAGTGACAGCCCCCTGTGGTACAGCACAGTAAAAAGACTCCCAGGTGAGCCCCAGCATCTGCTGGCTGGAGAAGGTAAACTTGTTGTTGTCTTCATCATATTCCGCGTCATCGTTATCGCTGTTGTTGTGATCATCCGTGATTGCAGGTTATCACACGTATTGATCGCCACTTTACATACCAGAAAGACGACGACGCCTTAGCAGGAAGGACGCGAAGAAGCTCATTGTAAAGCATTCCGCTACTCCAAGTGCACATCGGCTGTTGTTTGATCGAAGATGACAGACACTGGCCTGAGGTTCCTACCTGTCTGTGTCCAAGTGCACTCAGGACTCAGAGGGGGAGAGGTGGACGTTTTCCTGGAGGTTACTTCTGACCAGTCTAATGTCACTTCATGTCTGGATGCTCTGACCACTGGCCTACACCGCCAGTCCCCCATCCAGTCCTATGGTCATCCACACCCTCACACTCCTCTTCATCAGCCTGGTCCTCCTGCCTGCCTGTCAACTCTGTGAAGAGCAGAGGCTGGTTCTGTTTCTAAACATAGGTTTGCCGGTGGCTGTACCAGCCCTGTGGCACTGTGTGAATAGACAGCTAGTCAGTGTTTGGATTAGTTTACTCCACGTGAACTGGTTGTGATCTTCCTGCTGGAAGCACAACACACTATCCATGATTAGCCAGTAGGGGGCTCTCTCCTCTCTGGACAAAGTCAGTTACAGCAAGACTAAGAGAGTATTTCTACTAATTAGTGATTACCTGCATTCCTAATATTTCAATATGAGATTTAAACAAGCAGTTATAGAATACCAGAAAATGTACATCTCTGAATACCATGAATGACATAATGCACTGATGCAACTTCTATTCTGTTTGATATGTGTCTTAAGGGTTGAGGTATTTTCTTTTTTCTTCTCAGGTTCTCCTCCGGGCCTCCTCCTCATCTGGGGTGCCAGCCTTTGATTATTTCTTTGTTTTTCATTATGCCTCTCCTCACTCCCTCGCTTTTCTCCAGGTGCGCTGTGGTGCTATGATCATCGCCGGCATCGTGATATACACAGGGGCTTCTCTGTCTGGAAAAATAAGCTGGCACACGTCTGAGGGATGGCGCTGGGGTTTAAAAAAAACTGTTTATTGTATTATTCATGATGCTTTATTAGTTAGCTCATTCTACTCCTCAGATGGTTGTTATCTTCTCTTTCATTGTTTTGCATGAGTCCTTGTGTTTAATGCACCCCTTTTGGTATTTGGGTTGGTCATCAGCAGTATTTTAAGGACTGGAAGGCATTATAAAGAGGACCCTTTGAACTGGATGCTCATTTCATGAATCACGGTTGGCCTGGGCATCTAAATTCAAATTATTAAGGTTACACTCCAAAAAGAAAAGGTTCCTGGAGGTTCTTGAAGAATTCTTCAAAATTAAGTATAGGGGTCACTTGGAGAAACTCTATACTGTAGGTTTCTCCAAGTACATTTTAGAGTAACAGTAAGAGTTACAGTCAGTAACATATAAAATAATGTGTCTTTCACAGAGGGCGGGGTCGCCCGGCAAACCCTACCCTCTCTATCCTAGATGATGCAAGGCCAATTTTGCCTCGTCCATGTGAACCCCTGGTCAGGGCTGTGACACACCCTGGGATTCAACCAAAATATAATGCCTTCTTCAATAAACGAACATACCTTCCCCATACGTTTCCTACGAATGTGACCTTTAGCTGGAGCACAGTGTAAAGACATACCATCCAGCAACACATCAGATAAACACCCACAACATGTCCATAGGTTTGTGACAGGCCCTCAACTTTCTCAGAGTAAAAATATTGCTTTTTAAAACATTCATGACTGATTAGCCAAGAACTTATCTTTTTTAAAGCCTTTCATGTATAAATCATGTGCATGTTGGTTTGAAGCGGCCACTGCTGTGTTATTGATGAAGCGCTCGACTCTAATCAATTAGTAATTGCAGCGTGGTTTTTAAATAATGCATTTATTAGGCCTTGTGATGTGTTTAATGGCAGCCCCTCGCCGTGCAAATACGTCTGAAGTACCCTAATGAGTGTTTTATGGGCCAGCCCAGGGACAATGGCACATCTCAGTCGTTACGTCGCAGAGCACACTACTTGTTTACACTGAGCGGGGCATCCAGAAAACCAATGTGGTTAAGAGTCCCTACAAATTGTTGCTGTTGCGGTTATTGTCTTGGTCTATATGGGCCCTCTGGAAAGAGAGTGTGTTTTGTTCCTGTTTTTGTCACCGTGTTGTTTTCTCTGTATTAGGACATTGAGGCATTCTGTTTCTTTCACTCCAGACTATTGCACGTGATACAAATACGACGTGTACATCGACCATTCTAATCTGGCCTGAGTGGCAGTGACCAAATGAATATAGGAGGCACCTAATCAGTGAGGTATTTGTCGTCATTTCATTTGGTTGGTCCTTCTCATCGGAGCGATTCCTAGCGACAACACTTGCTGTCAGACTGTGAAGCAAATTGACATCTGGCTAAAGAGTTTAGTGCATGAAGGAGTAATATTTAATGGTGCACAATCACCAATAATGACCTGTATCAACTAAGCACCTAAACCACCGAGAATGTTCCTTCAATTTGTTAGCAATTTAGTTAGCTACTTCAGTACCATGATTTTATCACAATGAACAAGCTTAAATTAAACAATAACTACTATGTTCTGCCTCAAGTCAAGGTGATATTAAAGCTTAGTTAGCTGCTGCTGCTAAAAAATAATAAGACAAGACATACTCCAAGACATACTCCAAGATATACTTAAGACATACTCCAAGACATACTTAAGACATACTCCAAGACATACTTAAGACATACTCCAAGACATACTCCAAGACATACGTAAGACATACTCCAAGACATACTTAAGACATACTCCAAGACATACTCCAAGACCTACGCCAAGACATACTCCAAGACATACTTAAGACATACTTATGACATACTCCAAGACATACTACAAGACATACTTAAGACATACTCCAAGACATACTTATGACATATGGGGGTGGGAGTTCTGTGGGAGATGAGTTGATAAATTAAGCTTGATTTTGCCAATGATCCCGTCACTCCCGTCACTCTGTATCCAATGAAGGCCAGGTTCATGGCAGTGTTCCACCAGAACTTCCGTGACCCTCTGTTGTGTGAGTCACGCATCTATTTTTCATTTGTGAGAAATCATTTCCTAAATGCGCACACCTTCCAGTCTTTGTGTCAGATGTGTGTCCACCACATTGCTGAAAGACCACCTGTGAGTGAAGTCACCGCAGCTCAGCAGCGCTCTTAACCACTTGTAAGGGTCTGGGCTGTTCAGACCACAGGAGGTTTCACTGGCGGGCTTGGTGCTCCATCCATCATTGTCAGCATGGCTACGGTTGTGGTCTGTCAGCGGTGTGCTCCTGTTTATATGTGCCAGTGTGCAATTGTGCCAGTGTCTGCGTGCGTGCGCGCGTGTGTGTGTGTGTATGTGCAGGTGCGTTCATGTAAGCATGCGTGTGTATCTGTATATGCATACTTGTATTTGTGTGTGTGTGTGTGTGTGTGCAGGTGCGTTCATGTAAGCATGTGTGTGTATGTGTATATGCATACTTGTATTTGTGTGTGTGAGTGTGTGTGTGTGTGTGTGGGGGGGGGGGCAGGTATTGTTTGAGGACTGGTGGTCCTACCTAGCAGGGGACGGTTTTAATTGGAACACCCCGTGAGTGTTATGAGTGCTGTTGTCACGGTGAGGACTCAACCAACAGGCCCACACTCCTTCACCCACATGGGGGGGCACATTCTCCTGAGGGGCTGGAGATTATCAAGGCATTCACGACTTCAAATAGACACACCTCCTAACCTTCGCACCCCCACCCTTCCGCACGGTGTGTGTCTACTTGTACGCTTGCGTGCCTGAATGTGTTTGTGCGTGTGTGTGTGTCTCTGCGTGCATGGGATTGTGTGTCGTCGTCGTCCCCCCCCCCCCCCCCCCCCCCCCCCCCCGCTCTCCCTGCCTGCATGACAACTTGTCAAGTAAATGTTCACCGCCTCCAGTCTGTTGGCCGGATATGACAGGTGGATTGTTTAGACATTCCTCTATTGTTATTGTGACTGGAGTTCAGAATCACACGGCACAGTGTGCTGAAGTGAGCGTGGGACTGCGTGTATGTGAGTGTGAAAGGTGTGTGCGTGTGTGTGGTTTATTCATTGAGTTTTTGTGTGTCACCGGTAATGTATCCGCATATAGGGTAATGTATCCACGTATAGGGCAATGTATCCACGTATAGGGTAATGTATCCACGTATAGGGTAATGTATCCATGTATAGGGGAATGTGTACTGCCACTGAGCAGATCATACAACAGGAGGGTTATAGCTCGGATGTCCCCTTTGATTATTTGAGAGATAATTTTCCTGTTTCCGTTCTCCTCCTGTACCCGGGGTTCGTGGTGGGAATATGCAGTACATTTCTCTTTCATGCTCTTGCTTATTTGCCATTAAAGAGATCATTGTGTCAATCATGTAATATAATGATCCTTCAGTTAGAGAGAAACATTCTGGACCCTGTTGAAATCAAACGGCAACCCTGTAATAAGAGAACGGTAATAAATCTGCTCTGGTCAGGTGGACTTCATTGCAGCTGAATGTAGGAGGAATGACTGTGTGTGTGTGTGTGTGTGTGTGTGTGTGTGTGTGTGTGTGTGTGCGTGTAAGAATCCCAATATGCAATCAGTGTTTATCAACCTAAATAGGTTTTATCTTCACTTCATCCATCTCCTTTCCCCGGAGAAAAACCCCAGCTTCCCCCTCGAATCCTGCAGGATGTTCAACAGCACAAGCCCCCTAGTCATATTCATCCAGTATCGCCGCTGTTTCCTTTTTCATTTCTTGTTGTTTCTCCTCTCATTCCTTCTCTCTCATTCGAGTTGAGCTCACACTGACTGCACCCACCGCACCCTCCTTACACACATTCCCATATTCAAACTCACCCCAAGCACACACACAAACACACAAACACGCACACACACGTCATGACACACAAGTACCACACACACATACAAAAACACACACACACACACACACACAAAGAGACAAGCACACGCGTCGGATGTTTCAGCAGGAGTGGTGGCTGACAGGAACAAGTGACAGCTCCCTAATTACCTACTCACTGCTGACGCTGACGGAGACGCTCTGCTCATTTTCCTCCCTTCCTCTCTCCCCATCCCTGACGCTCTGTCGCTTTCCCTCTTCCTCTCTCCCCATCCCTGACGCTCTGCCGCTTTCCCTCTTCCTCTCTCCCCATCCCTGACTCTCTGTCGCTTTCCCTCTTCCTCTCTCCCCATCCCTGACTCTCTGTCGCTTTCCCTCTTCCTCTCTCCCCATCCCTGACTCTCTGTCGCTTTCCCTCTTCCTCTCTCCCCATCCCTGACGCTCTGCCGCTTTACCTCTTCCTCTCTTCCCATCCCTGACGCTCTGCCGAATTCCCTCTTCCTCTCTCCCCATCCCTGACGCTCTGCCGCTTTCCCTCTTCCTCTCTCCCCATCCCTGACGCTCTGCCGCTTTCCCTCTTCCTCTCCTCTCTCCCCTGCGGTGAATAATGTATGTCCAGGAACTCCCCATCTACATTTCCTACAGGGCAGTCAGGACTGAGACAGGATGGTATCCCCTCCCGCCCCGCACCTCCTCCTAATCCGTCAGAACACGCGGGGAGTCAGAACCTTGTCATATATGTCAGCTGTGTGGGGTATATGCCAGCTGTATGGGGTATATGTCAGCTGTGTGGGGTATATGCCAGCTGTGTGGGGTATATGTCAGCTGTGTGGGGTATATGCCAGCTGTGTGGGGTATATGTCAGCTGTGTGGGGTATATGCCAGCTGTGTGGGGTATATGCCAGCTGTGTGGGGTATATGCCAGCTGTATGGGGTATATGTCAGCTGTGTGGGGTATATGCCAGCTGTGTGGGGTATATGTCAGCTGTGTGGGGTATATGTCAGCTGTGTGGGGTATATGCCAGCTGTGTGGGGTATATGCCAGCTGTGTGGGGTATATGCCAGGTCTGTGGGGTATATGCCAGCTGTGTGGGGTACATGCCAACATTAGAATCGGTACATGCTTGATTACACATACTTTAAATTATTCATAGGCTTTCTTGAATGTTTTTCTTTAAATCAGGAGTTTAAGAAAAGAGACAGAATTAATGGAATCTCTGGGATATTTGACAGATCCAAAGCAACTTGAAGTTAGTTTGTAGCAGTGGGAGAGGTGGTAGAGGTGGGAGAATATGCTGGATGCTACGAGGAGAGGCTGATTAGAATTAGCAGCATTCTCTGAGCTGGGATTTGGAATCTGTTTTCTCCCAGGTGTCCCCATGGTGAAACGCTTGGCCAGGGGTGGGGACTTGAGGAGGGGGTCATGGTTCTCCAGAGAATGGTGATAACATTCACTTTAGAGCCCCGTACAACGACAGCCCCTCCCTTGTCACTCTCCACCCAGCAGCCCATGTCAACTGGAAGGCCCAGATTGTATTTCCAGTCTCCGTGTGCCGGGCCCCACAGGCATGCTTTGTTCTAATAGAAAATGGAAGCTCTCACATCCCCCTGTCCAACGTCACACAGGGGCTGTCCACTGGGAGCGGGCGCACAAACACCAGCCATCGCTATCTAATCTGGAGAGAGGGAAATAAAGCTTTGGATAAGGAGAAAGGTAGGGGGAAGATGGAGGGAGAGTGAGAGACAGAGGGGGGTTGAGCAGGTGGTGGCAGGGGTGCTGGTGGCCACTGTGGACAGCTGATAAAGTGTCAATGACAGGCGTCACTCGGGGGAGGGAGCCGCCAGGGCCAGATGAGTCAGTGATGGGAGTGGAGCTCGTTCACACAGCTTTAAACCTGCCTCATGCATCCTGTCTCCCGGTGCCATGTTAGGAGTCATCGCCCTAACTACAGTATGGTCAATATTAACCTTACTTCTCTCGCCCTATTTCTCACTCCATATCATACTCTCCCTCCCTTACGCCATGTCATCCTCTTTCTCCCTCAGTCTCTATCATCCGCTCTCTTTCTTGTCACTCACTATCATCCTCTCCATTTTTGTCTCTTTACATACATTGGGGAGAACAAGTATTTGATACACTGCTGATTTTGCAGGTTTTCCTAATTACAAAGCATGTAGCGGTCTGTAATTTTTATCATAGGTACACTTCAACTGTGAGAGACGGAATCTAAAACAAAAATCCAGAAAATCACATTGTATGATTTTTAAATAATTAATTTGCATTTTATTTCATGACATAAGAATTTGATACATCATAAAAGCAGAACTTAATATTTGGTACAGAAACCTTTGTTTGCAATTACAGAGATCATACATTTCCGGTAGTTCTTGACCAGGTTTGCACACATTGCAGCAGGAATTTTGGCCCACTCCTCCATACAGACATTCTCCAGATCCTTCAAGTTTGGGGGCTGTCGCTGGGCAATACGGACTTTCAGCTCCCTCCGAAGATTTTCTATTGGGTTCAGGTCTGGAGACTGGCTAGGCCACTCCAGGACCTTGAGATGCCTCTTACGGAGCCACTCCTTAGTTGCCTTGGCTGTGTGTTTCGGGTCATTGTCATGCTGGAAGACCCAGCCACGACCCATCTTCAATGCTCTTACTGAGGGAAGGAGGTTGTTGGCCAAGATCTCGCGATACATGGCCCCATTCATCCTCCCCTCAATAAGGTGCAGTCATT
>JACXGI010010688.1:0-18398 GCA_016801175.1 Esox masquinongy
CGGGCAGGGTAACTCCTCCTCTTCCTCTGTTGTGCATTGGTTTGTCTTTGAACCATTCTTAGTCTGGCTCCTCCCCCGAGACCACTTTGCCATGGGAAACCCTACCAGGGGCACTAAGCCCCAGACAACACAGCTCTCAGGTTCACAGGAACACACAAACCTCTCCACCACGGTAAGGTGATGGCTCTCGGAGAGGTAATATAAATTTAACCAGTCAAAATCAGAATTGAGATTCATAGTTAGTTAGCAGCGTGGTGTTTTGGAGTGGCTGTGGATGAAATGTATTGTGATGTCATAATCAAATTCTCCGAATACTGAAATCACATGCAAAAAACTTACATGCTGGGGGGCTGTTAAGTGATATTTGAAACTTTCGCGTGAAAAGGTTCATTCAAACGACAAAACACACAACATACAAGACAACACTTGACCATGACAGATTTGTAACTCATAGATATTGGCATTGCTGTAGTAGGGATGTCACGATACCAGACATTTAGTAGTCGATACCAGTACCAGTGAAATTCCACGATTCCCAATTCGATACCACGGTAAAAAACTATACAAAAAACAATAAATCCCATGACAGATATTGGGCATTAGAAGTAATTGATTAAAGCTTGACACAATGTATGAGAGTACTAACTATCTCTGTACAAAGGACACTAGGTAGGAAATTTGATGCCCCATTACTGATGGGTCCCAAACACTGTGTCCATACCACCTGCTAGGAACTGTGTATGTGACTGTCATAGGACTCTCTGAATAGACCCCTGGGGCATAGGTTGGAATACACCATACAAGGCTATTTTGTAGGATAAACTATTTCTTATAATAGTCTGTGTAATGGTTGGCTATGAACACTGACCACCTCTTGTGTGTCCTGGCATAAAAGACTGTGTTAACTTTGTAATCATTGGAGAACATGTAAGAACTATGAATAAAGATTCTCCCCTGACTTGCTTGTTTAAAGACTGTTCATGGATCAAAAGTGTACAGAAGCTAACATGGTGCTGCGACTCGGATGGATAAGTTTTACTGATTTTACTGAAAATACTGTAGCGTGAAAAGATTTTGATGTCAGTAGGGCCCATAGGCCTTTTCCAAGAGTGGTATTTCTACCAAGTTGGAATGTGTGTGTGTTCTCTCTCTCTATGCCTCGTCACAGGACGACTGGTGAGAGGGAAACAATACACAGAGGGTAATCATTTTTTGAAGTTAAGTAGAACACCATTTCCCCCCACACACTGCCCTGGGTTAGAAGAAGACATAGGCTTAATTGGGTGGTCGTATCTGTTTTTAGTTTAGTCATCATTTTTATGAATGTTTTGGAATTTCTGAAATAAAGTTAAATTACTATGTAGACTTGGGAGCACTATTTACAACTTCAAAAGCATTGGATAGGATAGGATTTAAACCTTTGGTTAACATATATAATGTCAATTAAGAAAAATAATGTCTTCCCACAGACATGGTCAAAATGTGCATTAAAGTTGTAATTTAGTTTTTGGCAGACCGACACTATTTAAGAATAAAATTGCAAAATGAAACTGAGTTGGAAAATTTCCCTGGAATTTAGGAAGTTAATCAAGATGTTATGTTTGTGATTCTCATAAGGTAGTTGGGCCATAACCTTTAAAAATGCTAAATTTGGATGCAGTAACTATGCTAATACAATCGCCCTGGTGGTTGCAGTAGGTTACACATTGCAACCTGAGCTGGAGATTTTTCCAGTAACAGTTAAACAGACTTTCTCCTAGAGGGCAACTGGTTTATTTAGTTGGGTATGTGCCACCAAACTACAGGAGCTTATAAACACATGAAAATCACATGATGATTTTCATTGACCTGAAAAAAGATTCAGAAGTGTAATCAAAATTGAGAGCTGTTTAGCTTTAAAATAAATTTGTCAATGGGTTATATGGTTTATAAATCCTCAACACAAGTGATCATGTTACACATTTGATGTCTTTGATTGTGTTTACTTTCAACATGTTCATTTAGATTTTTTTTTGTTGTTGTTGTTGTTTTATGAAAATACAGTATGCAACACCTTCTTGAATGGATTCTAGATCTGTCCTTGATACTGTGGAAGATTCATTAATTATGCACATATATTATATATTAAGGACACATAAATATATTCTTTTTGCAGAAATTAGGTTTATTAAATATGTGTTAAATATGTAGGTTTTGTGTATATGATATACAGGCTGGATATTTTGCTCTGTCTAGGAGTTGGGGAAAAATGTAGTTTAAAATGTGGGGACTTCAGCTATAGCTTGTCCCCTTCTCCGTCAGAACTCTTGCCAGCAAATCCTTGTTCTCCTTTTGGCCTAGGCCCAAATACTTGCTTTCTTTAGCTTAGGTGTCCTATGGTCCTAGGATTTGGAGCATTATGATGAGAACCAGATGTTAGAAGAAAATATATGGGGCCCCTCAAAATGTGTATTTGTCATACCTAAGAACATGCACATGAGCGTACTTTGTCTGTGTATCACCTACACACATGTAATAAACTATTAGAATTAAAGAATTGGTTTCTTGGGGTATCTATATTTGAGAAATTAGAATCAAGTGGACTCAACCCTCAAACCTGAGAAGTGGAAAAGAATTATCTGCAACAATGTCGTGGCTAGAAAGGATATAGCTCATGTCAAAGTGGCAACACACTGGTGTGGGCATGCCAAGACTTGAATTGGGACTTCGGAGAGCACTGGTGGATCTAGAAGGTACAGTAGGCCCTCAGGGTACTTGCCCCACATGAAATCTGATTGGCCCCTTGAGTGTCCCTTTCATGTCAATCTAAATTATCTAATTTTCTGTTGGTGCTGTAAGTCACAGAGGACTGACAACACTACCAGAGGATCCTACCAGCTTTAGTTAAGAGAAGTGTTCAGTAGCTGAATTGAGGAACTTACAGAGAACAAGCATGAGTAAACAGACAGTGAATTATATCTTATCATCACAGTACAAAATATGTTAGTGAGTCATACAATTTGAAATATGTTTAATGATCTGAAGAAGGTGCTGTTTGAGGTTATGCAAGCTGTTACGCATGCAGGTACCCTGTATGTGTGTTTGTGTTTTTCCCCTCCTGCTGTTTCCCCAGGTGTCCCTAATGTTCCTGATTGTGCTTGTTGGTGTTTCCCACCTGGCAGTCATGAGTGCATCGCCTGACGGCTGAGGTGGACCAATCAGTGGACAACCCTCCTAATTGCAACACCTGTTCTGTTTTCCTGTACCCAATCACATCACACATCCCTGGTTTAAATTCCAGATGGAGGTGGAAGTTCCCACCCTTAAAAGAGCAAACTTACTTTTGCGACACAAGACATAAAAAGTATACAGAACACTATTCAACGTGCAAAGACATCCACACAGGATAGAAAATAAATCATACATCTCTAAACACGAGACAATGCATCTGGTACAGGCAACAAAAGAAAATGGTCACCCGGCCGCAGAGGACGAGAAACTGCATGTTTATAATAATGACGTTTCAGACGTCTCTGTGAGGAAGATAGGGCTTCCTTTGCCAGCGCACAGGCGCCATGTAGGCGCTCACGAAAGCAACTCACGCAGTCTAACATATTGTCCTTTGCACACAATCCTTCTGATAAAAACTGATCCTTAAGGACTTTCATAGGTCCTCTGACTGTGTGTCCAAACACCAGTTCAGCCGGGCTGACCCCTGGGGATTCCTGTACCGTCTCACGGACAGCAAACAACACTAGAGGAACTCCCTCATCCCAATCCTTCTCGGATTCCAAACAATATTTACGGAGCATGGACTTCAGTGTCTGATGCCACCGTTCAAGCGCACCCTGAGACTCTGGGTGATATACGCTTGACACACTTGTTTGAAAAGCTTGGAAAGGAAATTTGAACCTTGATCAGTTTGTACCACATTAGGTAACCCAAATTTTGAAAAGAATTGAATCAATGCTTTGCTCACCACCGGAGCAGTAATTCTTCACAGAGGAATGGCCTCTGGGTATCGTGTGGCCACACACATAATCGTCAACAGAAACTGGTTACCAGCTTTTGTTTTTCGGTAATGGTCCAACACAATCCACACCTACATGTTCGAAGGGTACGCCTATGGCGGTATCGGACAAAGAGGAGCAAGAGGAATAACCTGGTTTGGTTTTCCAGTTACCTGGCAGTTGTGGCATGTCCGACAGTACTGAGCCACATCCTGTTTTAAACCGGGCCAAAAGAAATGTTGCAGCACCCGATCATAAGTCTTGGTGACTCCCAAATGACCGGACCACTGGTGATCATGAGCAAGGGATAAAACAGTTTGTCGAAAGGCTGTAGGAACCACTATTTGGTAAATAGCATTTCAATCTCCACCGGCGTCACTATGGGATGTCCATTTGCGCATGAGGAGATTGGCATCAATGAAGCATGCCGTGTTTTTCTTCTTGAGCTCCTCCAATGAGACAACACTGGAAAAACATTTAGCAAGGCCTTTGTCACCCTTTTGGTTAGCAACCAGCTGCTCACGAGTTACTGGTAACTGTATTGCATCAGCAACACGGTCCACATTCTTCTTCCCAATCCTGGGCTGCTTTTCAGACCCCACCAGTTTACCAGAGGTAGCACACAAGCTATCCTCTTGGTCAAACTCTCTAGACAGAATAGTGTTCGACAATGCTATCATGTCACCCATTCGTCATGCCTGAGCACGTGTGATGGCACAAGCGGGGAACACATGTGGATAACTCTGTGCCAGCTCCTCCGAAAGAGACTGTCACTTTCATCCAACATCTCCAATATGGGTATTACCTTTCCACATGCAATATCGTTGCCCATTACAAACGTCACCCCTTTTACTGGCAACATAGGTCGTACTCCAACTCTGAACAATCCACTGACTAGCTCAGAGTGTACGTTCGCAAAGTGCAATGGCACTGGAACAATTCCCATCTCAATTCCCTGGACTAACACACTGGATCCACAGTATGTAGTTTCGGAGAAGGGCAACACGTCAAATAGGATGAATGACTGCGCCGCACCAGTATCTCTAAGGATCCTAACCGGACGCTGAGATGAATTGTTACCTGATAGGGAAACAAATCCCTCAAATATGAATGGTTCATAACTGCGATCTAGGACTGGGATCTTCAAGCCACATTTACCACAAGGCACCTGTCGTTTCTCTGACCGAACAGCAGTATGAATTAGCCCAACACCTGTTGGCGGCTTGGCGTGCAGAGGCGTCCCTTGTTTGCGTTTCAGCAGGAAGCACTCATTAACCATATGTCCTGGCTGATGACAATAAAAGCATTGACATACGTCATTCGGCCATGTTTGATGCACTGTTGGTCAACTAGGGCTAGGTGCCGGTGGCTCCCCAGCCCTACTCTCCGTACGAGCCAAGAATACACTCTTGTGCATCAACACAAATTTGTCTGCCAATACAGAAGCTTCCGACAGTGAGTGCACTTTCTGTTTGTTTAGGTAAACAACAATGCATTCGGGTAAGTAATTCTTAAACTCCTCCAACAAGAGTAACTCCCGAAGAGAATTAAAATCAGTATAAAATTAAATTTAAAGAGCCATTTGTCAAACAGATTTCCCTTGTCTCTAGCAAACTCCACCTAAGTCTGGGTGGATTACTTTTTATGGGAACTAAATTTCTGTCGATATGCCTCAGGAACAAGCTCATAGGCACGAAGAACAGTTGCTTTGACCACGTCATAATTCAAACTGTCTTGAAAAGGTAGCGCTGACAAAACCTCTTGGGATTTTCCTGTCAAGTTACACTGGAGCAGTAAGCACCATACCTCTTCAGGCCATTTCAATGCTACTGCTATACGCTCATACATATTAAAATACGAGTCAACCTCTGAATCTCTGAACACTGGTATCAAGGTGATCTGTCTGATGATATCAAAAGTAGTAGAAGACCCCGCTGGTGAGGATGGCTCACTAGCAGGGACGAGCAGCAGGTTAACCTCTCTGTCTCTGCCTCCAGCTCCATCTTACGGAATTCTACGCAAGCCTACACATCTCCAGTTCTTGATCAAGTCTACATGTCTCCTGCTCTAGTCTACGTGTCTCCTGCTCTGCCTCGAGTTTGCGTGTCTCCTGTTCTAGCCTACGCGTCTCCTGTTCGGCCTCAAGTTCGAGTTTACGCGACTCCTGTTCTGCCTTGAGTTTACACATCTCCAACAGGAGAGTTTCTCGCCTGATCTGTGCTCTCTCTTCCGCATCCACTTGGAGCCTTGTTGAACGGACATCCCTTCTGGCATCACTGTCTGACAGTGGGGAGAGTGAGACAAAACGGGGCAGTGAGGCTGGAGCCTTGGCCTCGCCCTCGTCCTCAGACATCGACGGGCTTACAGGAGCAGCAGCCACATCCCGAACAAGAGCAGCGGGCTCAGGCAGCGGCAACACAAGCACTTGCTCCTTCAGCAAAACATCTAACACAAGTTTTCTGACCTCCGCTTTAACTAAACTCTTTGGTATGGTTAAAGAAAAATGGTCAGCCAAAGCCAGTAAATCCACTTTACGGCATCTATCAAAATCCTCCCACGTGGGGTTAGTCAAAAAGGCATCCAAATCAAAAGTAGCCATCCTAAGCCAGCAACACGAGCCAACAAATACTGAATACTACCCCAGCCGATCACACAATCACAGCTGTACAGTTCAACACTGAACTAGACACTTAAACCAAGTCGCATGAGTGGGATGGGTATCAGTGAGAGATCCCAGACGAGCCCCCACGTTATGTTACGAACCCTGTGGCTCTAGTTGTCTAGGGTGGATGGTACAGAGACTCGTAACAAAACTCATGCAAAGTGGTGTAGTGAACAGGAACAGTGAGAACAAATGACACAGACAACCAAAGCTACTGTCAAACATAAAACGTTTATTATAAACACACGGTAAAGGAGGTAGGGAAAAGGGGCTGAGCTGGACCCAAGAAATGAAATAATATGGTCAAACAACCCTAAACTGATCTTACCTGCCTCAAGAACCTCTTAGCTAACTACTAACTAATACAAAAATACCGTGGGTGGTCCTCAGTTCTAACTAGCGTTTTTAGACAAAGTTTTCCTACGGGTTGTGAATGCCCAAGGGCAACTTGCTAAAAAAAAAAAAATCCCAGGGACACAGGGACAAACAAAAACACGGGTTGAACAATGACTAAACAGCACACAGCAAACAATTGACTAGACAACACCAAACAAAACACCACAGCAATACATACTCACATGAAATAGGACAAAGTGAGATGTATGTGCTAAACTAACAGATTTATGAATGAACGAAGTGTCTGTCTATCAAAAAGGGTATGTATCTCAAGAGAGTCTATGTCCATGTGGAGTAAATCAAAAAAGTCTCTCTGGGAGACTGACTGGGTTTTTAAACCAGAGATGTGTGATGTTATTGGGTAATGGAAAATGGAACAGGTGGTGCAATTAGGAGGGGTTTCCACTGATTGGTCCACATCAGCAGTCAGGTGATGCACTCATGACTGCCAAGTGGGAAACACCAACAATCAGGAACACAAAGGACACCTGGGGAAACAGCAGGAGGGGAAAAACACAAATGCACATACCTGCATGCGTAACAATGGGAAACAGGTTGCCATTACATCATAACCCAGATTTTTCCACCATCATTCAACATGCATCTAAATGCGTTTTTTACAGGAGGTGTTAATGAACATGGGTAAAAGAGTCAAAAATGTCACTACAATAAATTTTGAAATATTGAAATTGCAATTATACTTACTGATTTCCAGTGGAAATGGGAAAATGTCTATATAAATAAATATATTTAAATCGTTTTGATAGTATCGTTAAAGACTAGTTGTAGGCTTTGAATGTAGTGGTAGTTTATGTTTCTGTACTTTGTATCTGTCCGAGGTTCTGAAATCAGCGTTCTGAAATGGCGTCATAAAAGGATGATGCGACATATTATGTCTGAGTTTCGCCACCATGATAAATATGTGGGAAAGGGTTATTGACTTGTCCAGTTGAGGGTTGTGTCTGTATGTGGGGAGTGGGCTATTGTCATTTTGGTTCCAGGGGCATGTTCATGAGGCCTACTGCTGTAGGAAAGAAACTTTTCACGTGGCGGGAGCGTTTGGACCTGATAGACCTCAACTTTCTGTCAGAGAGGAGATCTCAGAATAGTCCATTTCCAGGGTGAGAGGGATCAGCCCCAATCATTGCCGCTCGACTCCGCATCCTGGAGGTGTGTAGGTCGTGTACAGACGGCAGATTGCAGCAAATCACCCTCTCTGCAGAGGGGATGATGAGCAGCAGCCTGCCCAGTATATAGGCGGATAAGCAAATTCTAGAGGTGCTGTCCACCCAGGGGCGCCCAAATGACTGACAATTTTTATTTTATTTTTTAACATGTAAAATTTTTTTATAATACTATTTTAATACTATTATTTTGAAATATTACAAAAGGTGAAAGCCCCACAAGAACATAGCTACAGCTTATTAGGCCATATTTTCTGTGCACGAGTATAACGAGGACGTGTAAAGAAGACGCACGCTCTCTCTCCTGGCGCGGTGTTTGGCGTGCGTCATCACCGGCCTTCTAGTCACGCCGCTCCTTCTCCCACAGCACTGTCATGTCTTGTTATTGCACACACCAGGTGTCCATTCCCTCGTTAGGTAACCTATATTAGTTCCTGTGTTCCTGGGCGTCTTTGTGAGGTATTGTTCTATGTTTGGTGTTGTGTACCTGTGCATTCCGTATTATTGTGCTCAACGCTTCCCCTCTTTTGGGAGATCTTCAATACGACTCACAATGGAAAAAGAATCAACTACTACAATTCCTGTGCTTGGCTCCTTTACTTTCCCTGCACACCACTACGACACCGCTTCTGACAGATTACCTCACCGAAAAAAGAATGGAGCCAGCAGGGGCCGACCAGTTACGTCAGCACGCGGAGATGATTGCGTCCCTGGGGGAGGCCATGAACACCATGTTCCAATCGATGCGGTGGTTGGAGACGAGAATGCCGGCCGAGCAGGTGCCGGTAGCGATCAACACTTGCCAGCATCACCACCTTCGCAGAGGAGGACCATCGAGCTGAGCCTTCCCCAGGGATTCGAGGGAGCTGCAGAGCGCTGTTCCGGATACCTCCTGCAGCTCAACCTCTACTTTGCCTCTCTCAACCCACACCCGGGGGGTAGGGAGAAGGTCTCGGCCCTTGTCTCCTGCCTGAGGGGCAAGGCATTGGAATGGGCCAACTCCGTATGGTCCACTAATGGACCGGAGTTGGCTCATTACGAGGTGTTCGTCGGCCTCTTCCGGGCCGTTTTTGATCATCCGCCCTATGGCAGGGAGGTCGGCGAGCATCTTGTGCAACTCAGGCAGGGGACGAGGAGTGTGCAGGCCTTCGCCCTGGAGTCCAGGACCCTGGCGGCCGGGTCGGGTTGGAATGACAGGGCGCTTATAGATCATTTCCGGTGCCATCTACAGCCTGACGTCCGTAGGGAGCTGGCATGCCGGGACACCATGTTGACATTTGACCAGCTCATCGACATGGCGATCCGGATGGACAACTTGCTAGCCACCCGCGGATGCACCGGGAATTATCTGCCCCCTCCGGCGCACTCCGTCGTCAAGCCTGAGCCCATGGAGTTGGGAGGCACCGCAGAGAGGGAGACAGTGCGGTCTAGGGAATGCTCCTTTTGTGGGAGGAAGGGGCACTCTGCCTCCCACTGCTACCAACAGAAAAGGGTTGAGCGGAGGAAGCTTGACACCCCTACACCGAGTCAGGTGAGTAGACCACACACACTGTCAGAGCCCTCTGCAAATCACATGACACTCTTGGTGACCTTCCCTGATTTCCTCGCTAATTCTCAGTGTAAGGCGTTCGTAGATTTAGGCGCAGCTGGGAATTTTATGGACAGCAGTTAAGCACAGAGGTTGCGTATTCTGCTGGTGCCACTAACCACGCCTAGGTCCCTTACGGGCTTAGACAGTAAACCTCTGAGTAATGGATCAGTAAAGAGCATCACGGTGCCCCTCACTATGACTGTCCAACACTCCCATACAGAACAGATTGAGTTTCACATTATTTGTTCTTCTGGTGTTGGGGCTTCCGTGGTTATCGGGACACGATCCTACTATTTCTTGGTTGCAGAGGGTGTTGACAGTGTGGTCTCAGGGTTGTCAGGAGAGGTGTCTAGGTGTTTCTGTTGGTGCGACGTCGGTGGAAAGTCCAGACAATGTCTCCGCAGTGCGCATGATCGCGTGTCAGACGTGCGTAATTGGCCCATTCCTACCTCGGTTAAGGCGGTACAGCGGTTTATTGGGTTAGCCAATTTGTACCGTAGGTTTATTCGGGGCTTCGGAAAGGTAACGGCTCCTATTACATCCTTGTTGAAGGGTGGGCTGAGCCGGATTACCTGGTCGATCGGGGCAGACAATACATTTTGCACTCTGAAGAGAATGTTCACCTGTGCTCCGGTTCTGGCTCACCCCGATCCGTCACTGCTGTTCATAGTGGAGGTGGATGCCTCGGAGGTGGGAGTAGGTGCGGTTTTATCCCAACAGTTGGGTACCCCTCCTAAGCGTCGCCCCTGTGCTTTTTACTCGTGGCAGCTCAGTGAGGCGGAGCGGAACTACGGCGTCTGTGATAGGGAGCTGCTAGCTGTGTTCAGAGCCCTGACTGTTTGGAGATATTGGCTCGAGGGAGCGAAACACCCGTTTGTAGTCTGGACTGACCACCGTAACCTGGAGTACATCCGGGCGACGAGGAGATTGAATCCTCGCCAGGCCAGTTGGGCATTATTTTTTACCCGGTTTGATTTCACGCTTTCGTACATTCCGGGTACTAAAAATGTCAAGGCAGACGCGCTGTCCCGGCTATACGATGCGGGTGAGAGACGGGTGGATGATACACCGATTCTGCCTGCCTCTTGCATTGTGGTGCCGGTAGTATGGGACGTGGACACGGACATTCAGCGTGCAGTGCGCTGCGATCCCGGGTCACCTCAGTGTCCTGCGGATCGCCAGTACGTGCCGCTGGATGTTCGTGACCGTCTCATCTACTGGGCCCACACGTCCCCTTCCAATTCGGCCTGCCGATTCCTCTCTCTCCCCGGTCTCCCAATGGCTCTACAAACTGCGGAGGCACCGTTTACTCATGTCTTCCGGCACTACGGGGTTCCAGAGGACATTGTTTCTGACCAGGGTCCCCAATTTACATCTAGGGTCTGGAGGGCCTTTATGGGCCGGCTGGGGGTCTCGGTCAGTCTCACCTCCGGGTTTCACCCTGAAGCTAATGGGCAGGTGGAGCGTGTGAACCAGGATCTGGGGAGGTTCCTGAGGTCCTATTGCCAGGACCCGCCGGGGGAGTGGTCGGAGTTCCTGCCTTAGGCAGAGTATGCCCAGAATTCGCTCCGCCACTCCTCCACAACATGACCCCTTTTCAGTTTGTTCTAGGGTACCAGCCGGTCTTGGCGCCGTGGCAGAGCCAGCCCGAGACCGGGGCTCCAGCAGTGGACGACTGGTTCCGCCGAGGAGACCTGGTCAGTGGCACATCGACACATTCGGCGTGCCGGGGAACGCCAGAAGTCTGCTGCTGATCGCCGTCGTAGCGACGCCCTGGTCTACGCTCTGGGCAATCGGGTCTGGCTCTCGGCCCGGAACCTCCCTCTCTGCCTGCCCAGCCGGAAGCTGAGGCCGCGGTTTGTGGGGCCGTTCAAAGTCCTGAGGAGATTGAACGAGGTAACTTATAGGTTGCACCTCCCCCCTGACTACAAAATTAATGCCTCGTTTCACATCTCTCTACCTGTTTATTCCGTATTATTGGGCTCAACGCATCCCCTCTTTTGGGAGATCTTTAATACGACTTACCTTGGATAAAAAAATCAACTACTGCAATTCCTGCGCTTGGCTCCATTACTTTCCCTGCACACCACTACAACACCCCTTCTGACAGCGAGTTCAGTAATCTAGAAGTGAGTGACACTGAACGTGAAACATTGTAAATTAGCATCTGTAGTCTACTTCAAACGATGGTGCCCAGGGAAGAAAAAGAAAAGGAGGAAAAACGGGTTAAGGACAGAGGTAATGTAATGTGATGAATGAATAGTTTATGTAATTGCATGTAGTTGCCGTTGGAGCGGTGTTACTAGTAACTTAACTTTGGATGATACTAGTAGCGGTCGCTAATTTCAATAGCCACCTAGCTAGAGTTTGTCACCCAATTACTTTTACCTTAAATTCATTAGGGAATGTTGGAAAGACTATTCAGGTGTTTAAGGAATAACCTAACCTATAACATAATTTTGTGAAATACTCTTTTTCTTTCAAGTGTGCTGCACGAGCCAACTGCCGTCTGCCTCAAGAAACCAGGCGTAGGCCTACACTTTATATTGACATCTTAGGTAGTCTAGTTAGCCAATTTTGGCACTGCTTGTAAAAGTCAATAACATGCTTTTCCTTTCCCATCCCATATTATAATTAATAGTTGTAAGCCTTTGCATTTTCATTATTGATTAGTCTTATGTGTATAATAGCAAACAACATGTGTCATGCAATCCGCAATATTATTGGTAAAGCTAGCAAATTTGCACATCAAGTAGCTTGCCATCATTGCCATGTAATGCTTGTCCTGATTGCTAGCAAAGGGGCATTGAACAATGTTGATAATGTAGCTTGCCATGGATAATTCAATTGTTCATTTCATCAGTGGAGAAAGAAAAAAGGTTTATCTACAACCGTTCCAAATTAGACATCTATGTAAGATCAACAAAATGTCAGGTGTGCTCATATGTGATTAACAGTTGTTATTTACATTTTCTAAGTATATTAAATTGCTACTCTATAACCTCAGTAGCCAATATTTAGTGTTTGTGTATTATTTCAAGCAATATAAGGCATTCATTTGCAGGTTGCATTGATTTATGCTTCTGCACTTGGCAGAATAATATAAACAATGTGTCGAAGAAAAATACTGCATCTTCTCCCTCAATTTGTAAGTTGCATATATAATACTTAGGGAACTCCCAAAACTCATAGAGATTTTGCACACTACAAAGACTCTACTATACCAAACTTTGAACACATAAACATCAAAGTGTAGAACATGTATGATATCTATTAGCAAGACATTACACTGTCCATTTTCACTAGCTGGATTGTATAAATAAAGTGGACATAAGTAACAATTTAATTATTTGAATTTCAACTTGCCACACTTCTGCCACTCCATGTAACATTTTCGAGAAACGCCACTGTCCCATTGGTTTTTTGTTAGCCTCTCTGAGCAGTCTCCTCTTGGCCCGGTCATCCAGTTTTGAGGGACGGCCTGATCTATGCAAGGTCTGGGCGGTGCTTTATACCTTCCATTTTTTAATAATAGTCTTATCTGTGGAAGCCACTTCTTAAAAACTGCACTTGGTTATGCTGGATTATTAGGTCTAAATAAAGTGTATTTTGTGTTTTTCCCTACCACCGTGCACACAGCCGTCTTAAAATGTAAATAAACATTCATCAGCATTGTAAGATAACCGTTGTGATATGTTCTTTGAGACTTTTTGACAGGCCTCATAGCTCCACTGAACACATTTTCTGTTTCTATCACGCTTCAAGCTCGTAGGTGGACCCAGATGCAGACACGGACACAGGTGACTTGTTTCAAGTTAACAATTATTTATTTTTGGTGAAAAGTGGTCGAGGAAGGCCGGGTCGATACCGGGCTGCCAGCAGAGGTACAGGCAAGCGGCAGGCAGAGAGGAGTCTTGGGCAGGCAGGAGATGGGTACACAGGCTGGCGGCGGAGGGACAGGCAGGTAGCGGGCAGAGTAGTCGTAGAGGGGCAGGAGATCGGTACACAGGCTGGCAGTGAAGGTACAGGTAGGTAGTGGGCAGAGTAGTTGTAGACAGGCAGGAACAGAACTGGTAATAGGTAACGTGGTTATTGCGGGAACGCTCGGTACAAACACACAAGGCCAACTGGGACAGGACCGACATAGACCTACTGGCTAAATACCCAAGTGACTAATGGCCAGATGGGAGATACCTGGAGTGGGTGGGGCAAGATAAAACAGGTGAACACAATCAGGACGTGACAGTTCCAACATGAGTATACTTAATATTAACCCAGAGCAAAGTGAGGATAGGCAACGCCTAATGAATTAAGTGGGTATATTCCCATGGTTACAAATGCATCTCCTGGGACCTTGTAATTCATGTTAACTCAGTCTAACAGAGTGTTATAGATTGGGCATGCATGGCTGCCACTGGGACTGGCTCACCTGTTTTTATAAATCATGTCAATACTTTCATCAGCAACAATATGAATTCTGTAGTGTACAAAAACCTCTTTTCAGCTAAAGTACAGGCACATTACTTCAAAATCATTGGATGGCAATTCATCACACATCAAGACAATGAGCTCAAATCTACTATCATACAACAACTGAAGATTTATTTCTGTACCAAATATTGGAATGTCCTTGAATGACCAAGTCCATCACCACATTTTAATTCAATTGAACATTAAAACCTGTGATTTGAATTCCAAAGGGCACAAACAATTACAATTGGGAAAGGTGTTATCTGGAACTTATTTAAAACAAACTTTATCAATATGTTAAAAGTATTTCATTCATGTTTTAAATGACCATAAAAGGATGACGCGACATATTATGTCTGAGGTTCGCCACCATGATAAATATGTGAGAAAGGGTTATTGACCTGACCAGTTGAGGGTTGTGTCTGTATGTGGGGAGTGGGCTATTGTCAGTTTGGTTCCAGGGGCATGTTCATGAGGCCTACTGCTGTAGGAAAGAAACTTTTCACGTGGCGGGAGCGTTTGGACCTGATAGACCTCAACTTTCTGTCAGAGAGGAGATCTCAGAATAGTCCATTTCCAGGGTGAGAGGGATCAGCCCCAATCATTGCCGCTCGACTCCGCGTCCTGGAGGTGTGTAGGTCGTGTACAGACGGCAGATTGCAGCAAATCACCCTCTCTGCAGAGGGGATGATGAGCAGCAGCCTGCCCAGCGGCGGCCCGTGGCATAGGCTGATAGGCAAATTTAGAGGCGCTGTCCACCCAGGGGCGCCCAAATGACTGATGATTTATTTTTTTATTTTTTAACATGTACTATTTTTTACTAATGCTATTTTAATACTATTATTACAAAAAGTGAAAAGTGAAAGCCCCCATAACAACATTTCTACAGCTTATTAGGCCATATTTTCTGTGCGCGAGTTCAGTCATCTAGAGTGAGTGACAATGAACGTGAAACATTGTAAATTAGCATCTGTAGTCTACTTCAAACGATGCTGCCCAGGGAAGAAAGAGAAGAGGAGTAAAAACGGGATACGGACAGAGGTAATGTAATGTAATGTAATGTGATGAATCAATAGTTTATGTAATTGCATGTAGTTGCCGTTGGAGCGGTGTTACTAGTAGCTAGCTTAACTTTGGACGATACTATTAGCGGTCGCTAATTTCAATAGCTACCTAGCTAGAGTTTGTCACTCAGTTACATATACCTTAAATTCATTAGGGAATGTTGGAAAGACTATTCAGGTGTTTAAGGAATAACCTAACCTATAACATAATTTTGTGAAATACTCTTTTTCTTTCAAGTGTGCTGCACGAGCCAACTGCCGTCTGCCTCAAGAAACCAGGCGTAGGCCTACACTTTATATTAACATCTTAGCTAGTCTAGCAGTTGGCATTGCTTATAAAAGTCAATAGAAATGCTTTTCCTTTACCATCCCATTTTGTAATTAATAGTTGTAAGCCTTTGCATTTTCATTATTGATTAGTCTTATGTGTATTATAGCATGCTATAGAAGTGCTCACTGAATAGCCTCCATGTTTTGTGCATGAATGCTAGGTTTAATTACTCTTGCTTTTGTGTTTAGGCTGTAACGTGGCTTAGGTTCTATTATTGTATAGTTTAACCATCATCAGCTTTTTTATTCATATTATGTAACACCTAATGGTCACATATACTACTCTTCTCTCTTCAGATGCAGTTTTGAAATACTTGAATCCCATCCCTGCAAATCCTGTGCCATCGGCAGACATCTTCTCTAGCTCAGCGCAGGCCAGCCATGCAGCATCAAGTGCTCCTGTCCCCTCTACCTCATCACAGCCCAGTGATGCAGCATCAGGCATCTACAAAAAGGCTGCACCTACTGACTGGCCATCTGTTTTAACTGATAAGGTAAGAGCAGAGTTTGTTCTCAGAGGACCGTATCAAATAAAAAACAGCTTAATGTTTCTGAAACAAAAATACGGGAGAAGGTGTCATGACTATGGTCAGGGCCAGCCCTGAGCCTGCCCTTGTCTTTGGCAGTGGCTGCGTCGTACCAGACTGTGATGGAGGAGGCCTCCTCCATCAGACTGTGATGGAGGAGGACTCTATCATGGCAGTATAGAAATGCACCATCATAGTCTTTGGCAGGTTGACCTATTTCAGCTGTCGCAAGAAGTCCATCCTCTGCCAACGTGATCTCATTCCACAGGCCGTAGGTAATCCTACGTAATGTTTTGTCCCCGCATACGTACACATACTTACGTATGGACAGTGATTCAGACGTAAACACTTTCACGTTTGGACAGCCATTAAGACGTAAACACTTTCACATATGGAATTATTTGCAGGTAATATAGCCCCTCCAGTACTCACTAGCGTTTTGAAAAGTGTTATATGCAAGGTATTATATCACATGGGCCAATTAATGCGTTATTACCCTGCATTCTCCAAACTTCGGTTCATAGCATGAGTGATTGATGGATTTATTTTGATTCAGCCTCTTAACCCTTCGCAGTTTGCTTTTATGCCTAGTCGATAACACATCGTTGTTGTTAATATTCCTTGTTTTTCTCTTTTGTCCCGACACTACCACAAATTAAATTTTCACTGTCAATAAACATAGTGATTAAGTGATAGAAAACCTTTTAATCTTATTTTTTGTTATATTTTAAATGTCTTCATTTCCAAAATACACAGACAATTATACAAATAAAGATCTTAATTTTGCTAAGCATTTTTCCAAGCTAAATATTCAGTATATGCCCTCTTCGCGTTCCATATCCAGATTTTTGCTGAGAAAAGTGCTGGAGAATCGCAATGCAAGTGCCTCAGAGCTGGCAAAAGCTGTGGAAAGCCAAACTGGAGTGATTGTTTCATCTCACACAGTAAGAGACCCTGCATAGAAGTGGATTGCATGGTTGTTGTCCACGCAAGAAGCCACTGTTGAAGCCAAGCTCAAGAAGGTTTAGCTTTTGCCAAGGCCCATGTTGACAAAGGTGAAGACTTTTAGGGATCAATACTGATGTCTGATGAGACTGAAGTCAATCTGTTTGGATCTGATGGCATCCAAAATGTCTGGTGTCCCAAGGGGGAAGTGTACCGTGAGTAGTGCATGGTCCCCACAGTGAAGTATGGAGGTGGTGAATTTCTTACATAGGGATGTATGAGTGCTAAAGTTGTGGGGGAATCGTACTTTATCGATGGCATCATGAATTCACAGATGTACTGCAGAATCTTAAAAGAGAAAATGCTGCCCTCTCTTCACACCCTGAGACGCAGGGCACTTTTTCAACATGAAAATGACCATAAACATTCTTCCAAGGTCACATCTGCATCTGTGGGGAACTTTGAAGAGAAAAGTTGAGCAGCACTGCCCTTCAAATATACAGGAACTTGAGATGGTTATCCGCTAGGAGTGGAACAGAATAGATGTGACAGGATGTCGGAACCTTGCACACTCCATGCCTAGAAGGGTCAGTGCATTACTAAAAAGAAATGGAGGGTTCACTAAGTATTAGAATATTACATTTTTGTAAAATTTTCATTTTTGCAGGCTTTGATTTAAGCAAAGTTACCCAACGTTATTTTTTTTAATAATTATTAATGACAAATCTTTCTGTGCTGTTATTAAGTTCAATAGATGAACATTTGATCAGATTTCCATGGATTGTAATGGTGGTCATTAAGAAATGTAAATATATGTTTATGTTCAAAAGGGGTGTACTCATTTATGCAGTGTACTGTATGTCTTTTTGCAATTCTGTTTCTGTTAACATTTGATTCTGGCAAATTCTGTACAGTATCTGCAGAGGAGTCATATTTCCGCTGTTGCAGTATGTATTTAAAGAGCATAGTATTCCATTGCATGAAATGGTATTGCATGATTTTGGTGGTTGTAACTCACTACCTATTATACTGGAATACATTTTCTTGTCTCCTGCTCCGTTCAAACTTAGGAGAACATGAGGTCTTGGCCCACACCTCCCGAGTACCAGGCTCTAAAGACTTGTTGCTGCCACTGTCCAAAGTCCTCCTGGCTGTGTTGCAGATCAAGACGATAGCTGACGATTCCAGCTGCCAGTCTGATAACCACCTCCACCCGGTTGTCCCTCTGGTCATGCTTCTG
>JACXGI010010689.1:0-14339 GCA_016801175.1 Esox masquinongy
CTGGAGATTCTACTCTGAATGGCACATCGTACTTAACTCAAAGTTAATTCAGTTTGCAGGGTCAAAGAGCGCCAGCCTGACTGCCCTGACATAAAGGATGCAGAACTGAGTCCCATTGAAGCCGGCTGACGGTTCAAAGTGAACGTCCTAGTTAAATGGTTCTTCATAGTCATTTAGTAGATGCTCGGTATCATCCTGACTTACAGCTTGGAAAGCCCAGTGAATTAACAGACGGTAGACTCAAATGTGTCAGCAATTTCTGCTTCATGTCACCGTCATATGCTCATCATCCCCAGTTCTGTGAGGGCGGACACGGATCTAGTGCTCAGGGGAAATAAAGTGTTGATTTAATCAAATCATATTTTCCACATGCATCGTTATAACAACAGGTGTGAAATTCTTACCTACAAGCTCAAAGTGGGTGGGTAGTTTGTCAAGAAGTCTACGATCCAGTTGCACAGGGAGGTGTGCCGTTCCCGGGTCCTGAGCTTAGTGATGAGCATGGAGGGTATAATGGTGTTGATCGGTACTTAATAAAAAACATTCTCACAGGTGGATATTCCTTGTCCAGGTGGGTGAGGGCAGTGTGGTGTGCAATTAAGTCTTATCAAATGACCTGAGTGTGCTTTAAACTGGTCCCATATCGGTTTTACATCTGTGCATCTCTCAGATCTGTGCACCAGGCTCTAATCAAATTACCAGGACGACTTTAATCTGGTCCCAGATCAGTTCTGTAATCTAGACATCCACTGGCATGCATTAAAACATTTTTCATCAGAGCTTCATGGCAGAATTTAGATTGAGCTGGAAATAATTGGAAACATTCCCCATCGCTTGCTGGCATATTGTAATAACTGTATTCCTATGTTCATTTTTATACTATTCAAATTAAAACGTCCCCTGTTTAGGCTCCAACTGTTTCATTTATTCTGTGCCGGCAAAGAGCTTTCACCCTGGGAGTTCAAGGCATTGAGCAAGCGAGGCCAGCGGTTTTGGCAATCATGTTAGTTTGAAAATAATTTGCCTTAATTCAGTGAGCTTTCGGTTGGCTGCAAGCCAGAAATTGCCTCCCTCCTGCCTATATTCTTTCAGTCTGGCAATTTTCTTCCTCTGTCTACCTGTTTTTTCCCTGCTATCCGTTTCTTTTGCATACAATCAGATTTCCTTCTTTCCCTCACTCAACCTTCACTCTCTCTCCCTCTCACTTATGTGACATTCTTGGATGAGAGTTGAACTCTACCTTCAGGATACTGTAGAGACCCATTCTGCTCTTCGTCCTCTTTCTCTTTATTCCACTCTCTATCACACACTCACGCACACGCACTCACACAAACACACACACACACACACACACACACACACACACACACACACACACGCCAATGCTCCCTCTCCTTTTTCATTTCTCCCCCCATTTCTCCATGTCCCTCCCGTGATATCCAACTAATCCTTGCCTTTTCTCATTTCACACTCCACACTGTCACAGATGAATGCTAATAAGATCACCAGAGATTACCTGCTTTTCATTTTTAAAATGCCTTAGCATTTTAACCTCTATTCAAGGGGCAGGCAGCATAAAAAAACAAACAGGGCTACAGAGACACTGAAGCTCATGTCAGTGTCGTGGGAAGACACTGAGCCAAACAAACAACAATGCAACACTGCAACAATGCAATGTCAATGCATGCTGACAGGCAGTAGACAGACATGCATGTCACGTCAGTTGGATCCAAAATGTCAGGATTATCACACACCCCCAATGAGTCTCGCAGCTAATGGAACCCACACGCTGGTCGCCCGGTATTCTCGCTGCATTTTGAATGAATCACTTTACTGTACAAGCAATAGCAGAGAAAGGGGGGTTAGTCAATTGCTGGTTTGATCCCACCACCTGCACAGTGTTCCTGGCTCGCACCACAACCACGGGAACGGCGGGGGTGGTCTCGCTGATGAATAGGAGATTGATGCCCCACATACGACCCGGATCACATTTCCTAACGCCGGACAGAGCAGAGAACAACGGACCCGCTTCATCACAGTCGTCGTTACGGCAGCCCTGGGAACGGTCCAACTGTTGACATCACGCTTCGCTCTCGAAGAATCACGTAATGTTGTCAACCCCCACCAGCACCCCCCCCTTCACCCCGGCAAGCCCAGACATGGAACCACGCCGCGGGGGTGAGAGCTTTGACACGAGGCCGTTAATGGATCCATTGACCGGCGCAACCAAAGAACCCCCCCCTCGTGTCCCCCGGGCCCCGGGAACATTAGGTTTAATTTAAAATCCTGAGGAGGCCGAACAACACGCGACGCGTGAAAGCAGCTGTCGCCAGGCATCAGGACAAAGGCCTGAGCTGGGGGGCAAGCAGCGGCGCCGTATTGGGTTTGTCAGGTGCGTTGGACGCCGACGGGAGGCCCTAAGTGATATCATGGTGTTTTCGGTTAAGCCGCCGGGTCTTCTCTCGCAATTATCAGTGACGTGCCCCCTGGCGGCAAAGTCACAAGTCGACCAACCCCCATCTTTCCTTTCTCCCCCCCTGGCATCTGATATCGTATGCATTAGTTGCCGTGTGCCGTTCACGGTAGACAGAACATAGAGGACGAAGGAGAGAATGGAAGTGATCTTGAAGAGACGGAACGAGGAGGCAGCACCATTTTATTTCATAGCCCACGTCTTTCACATTAATTAATTCCCCTGATAAAGGAAATAGAGGAAGTACATATAATCCCAGATAAAGAAAATATTAATTTTCCATGGGTTTCTCCATGGGAACAGCTTGTGGAATGAGTTAATTTCATATTCAGTTTAAGTTGGAATCAAAAGTGGGGACATGAAGGAGCGATTCCATCAGACTCTGCATAATTCAGCAAAACCACTGCATCTGTCTCTTGTTGGAGACTTGCTATCTCAATGACTTTCTATCCTGTCAGCTGGGGGGAGACATGTGGAATCTGTCATTCAGACCACACACCTCTCACTGCTTTCAGGCATGTTTAGGCCAGCCGTCTGGATGTGTTTGACGGATCTCAGGAAACGGGGGGGTTCATTAAAGGCCGGAATGATTTTAGGGGGGAAATGCGATGGGTGGAGGCGACCTGAGCGTCACAGTCACCAACCAAGTCCACACCAAAGGTTCACCCCTGATTTATGACCTACTTCCTGTGGATGATGGCGTTACGGCTCAGAGGTCAATCTGCTAGTTCCACAGCAAGCACTGTTTTATAGGACCTACATCCTCATGGGGAGGGGGATGTTCTGGGATTTTATTTTTTGTATCGCGGAACACTCATGCAAAAGACATTTGTCCAACTTCACCAACCTCGACCCTATCAGAGGCGTGTGTTGATTTTTGGTAAGGTTTTAGAACCACCTGTAATCTTCAAATTCCCTTTAAAATGGCGTGCTGCTGGGGCCCCAAGGGGCCGAGAGCAGTGGGACCGGAAAATAAAATGTAGCTGGTTCTAATCCTTGACATGACAAAGGTGAAAAACCCTGCTTTTGTGTCCCTGAGCAAGAAGGTTTGTTTACTACAGTGGGGCAAAAAAGTATTTAGTCAGCCAACAATTGTGCAAGTTCTCCCACTTAAAAAGATGAGAGAGGCCTGTAATTTTCATCCTAGGTACACTCCAACTATGAGAGACAAAATGAGAAAAAAAAATCCAGAAAATCACATTGTAGGATTTTTAATGAATTTATTGGTAAATTATGGTGGAAAATAAGTATTTGGTCAATAACAAAAGTTCATCTCAATACTTTGTTATATACCCTTTGTTGGCAATGACAGAGGTCAAACGTTTTCCGTAAGCCTTCACAAGGTTTTCACACACTGTTGCTGGTATTTTGGCCCATTCCTCCATGCAGATCTCCTCTAGAGCAGTGATGTTTTGGGACTGTCGCTGGGCAACACGGACTTTCAACTCCCTCCAAAGATTTTCTATGGGGTTGAGATCTGGTGACTGGCTGGGCCACTCCAGGACCTTGAAATGCTTCTTACGAAGCCACTCCTTCGTTGCCCGTGCGGTGTGTTTGGGATCATTGTCATGCTGAAAGACCCAGCCACGTTTCATCTTCAATGCCCTTGCTGATGGAAGGAGGTTTTCACTCAAAATCTCACGATACATGGCCCCATTCATTCTTTCCTTTACACGGATCAGTCGTCCTGGTCCCTTTGCATAAAACCAGCCCCAAAGCATGATGTTTCCACCCCCTTGCTTCACAATAGGTATGGTGTTCTTTGGATGCAACTCAGCATTCTTTCTCCTCCAAACACGACGAGCTGAGTTTTTACCAAAAAGTTCTATTTTGGTTTCATCTGACCATATGACATTCTCCCAATCTTCTTCTGGATCATCCAAATGCTCTCTAGCAAACCTCAGACGGGCCTGGACATGTACTGGCTTAAGCAGGGGGAAACGTCTGGCACTGCAGGATTTGAGTCCCTGGTGGCGTAGTGTGTTACTGATGGTAGCCTTTGTTACTTTGGTCCCAGCTCTCTGCAGGTCATTCACTAGGTCCCCCCGTGTGGTTCTGGGATTTTTGCTCACCGTTCTTGTGATCATTTTGACCCCACGGGTTGAGATCTTGCGTGGAGCCCCGGATCGAGGGAGATTATCAGTGGTCTTGTATGTCTTCCATTTTCTTATAATTGCTCCCACAGTTGATTTCTTCACACCAAGCTGCTTACCTATTGCAGATTCAGTCTTGCCAGCCTGGTGCAGGTCTACAATTTTGTTTCTGGTGTCCTTTGACAGCTCTTTGGTCTTGGCCATGGTGGAGTTTGGAGTGTGACTGTTTGAGGTTGTGGACAGGTGTCTTTTATACTGATAACAAGTTCAAACAGGTGCCATTAATACAGGTAATGAGTGGAGGACAGAGGAGCCTCTTAAAGAAGAAGTTACAGGTCTGTGAGAGCCAGAAATCTTGCTTGTTTGTAGGTGACCAAATACTTATTTTACGGAGGAATTTACCAATAAATTCATTAAAAATCCTACAATGTGATTC
Organism: Esox masquinongy; assembly: GCA_016801175.1. Lineage (NCBI taxonomy): Eukaryota > Metazoa > Chordata > Actinopteri > Esociformes > Esocidae > Esox > Esox masquinongy. Next base: position 5,003 of record JACXGI010010689.1, read on the forward strand.
TCTGGATTTTTTTTTCTCATTTTGTCTCTCATAGTTGAAGTGTATCTATGATGAAAATTACAGGCCTCTCTCATCTTTTTAAGTGGGAGAACTTGCACAATTGTTGGCTGAATAAATACTTTTTTGCCCCACTGTATATGTTGTTCTCACTCTTTTCTTACAATGTGGAAAAATAATTTTACCACTGATATTCCTTCACCCAATATGCTGACAAATTAGCATACTGGCGTATACATATAAGTCGATTTTGTTGTCGCCTGTCCCCGTTGTGTATTCGGTTCCCTGTTCCCTACTACAAGCAGCGCCAGCACACCAAATATTTAGTGAATGACTCTGATGATTCTGACGGCCTAGATCATTCAGGCAGCTTCTATACCACGTCTGCCAGGAACTTAAGACTTCAGAAACCCTTGCCTTCAGAGTGTCGTCTGGGTTATTTCAAGGCTCCCTCCCGGTCGTGCCTTCGGCTAGCTGTTGGACATCTATCACAGTCCGTGTGTCACGCAACATACATCAGCCTGTCATTCGGCATGGGCTTGTGTGAGTCGGGAACGCAAGAAGCACGATATGAGTTTCAGACGGGAAAAGTGAGCTGGCTGATCTGGATTTTGCAAATCCGAAACCCTCTCTTTGGAGAATTGCTCCCCTGCCAGTGAAAAGGAGAGCAAAGCTAGAGGTCAAAGATCTGCATAGCTTTTTTTCTAATATTAGCTATAAACTTTCAGCAATGGAAGAAATTGAAATTAATGAAGACATTGCTCCATATATTTAGAAGATGTAATTTAGTAGATGTAACTTTTCTCATGCGATTCCATATAAATGGTAAGACCAGAATGGTCTCCACTGATTTGACTGATGTTATAAGTGCTCTTTTCTCTCATTCACATCAGACTCCGTCATCGAAACATCCTCTCCGTTTCTTTTGGAATTTATTTAAAATGATGCCATAGTGCATTATCTCTGACCTGAAACAGCTTTTCTCTTGAGGACATAAGCCACCCAAAATTACCACAAGGTAATCCTTCAGTGCTGTTTAGTCTTGGGGAATTTTCGATGGAGGCTGTATTGTCTGGAAACTCTATATAGGCCGCGGCTCAGAGCCAGAAAACCACTTCAGGGCAAACACCTCTTTATTTAAATATTGCATTTGGCTTTCAGGTTAAGTCAAGGGCTCTGTTCACATTGCATTTACATTGCCGCTATATAGATAACTACAGTTCAGTTACATTGCAAGTACACGTTGTCACAAAATCCTTAACGACCAGTGTATCTGTTTAGATCGTCTTCTGTCATTGGAGGAGCCGTTAGAGGCGTATGGTCTGAAACTGAAGCAGTCAGTCTGAGGTCGTCTGTCATTGGAGGAGCCGTTAAGGGCGTATGGTCTGAAACGGAAACAGTCAGTCTGAGGTCGTCTGTCATTGGAGGAGCCGTTAGAGGCGTATGGTCTGAAACAGAAACAGTCAGTCTGAAGTTGCTGCTGCCTAATCTAACTGGTGCTTGGTTGAGGTGACCACATGTGAGAGGGAGTATCAGTAAAGCAGTGTCACTTGTTGTTTGCAAGAAGAATGTGGAAAGGTAATTAGCAAAGTCTGATGGGGGATTGTGAAATCTGGTGATAAATTCTGTGACAACAACAGTAATGGTTGTTCCAGCTCATTGCTGTGGTCAGGTCAATGGATCTGCTAAAGTACTTAAATGTAAACTACTTAAACTGTATGAAATACTAGTTGAAAATAAAGTGAAGGCTTGCATTGGGAACTTCTGTTATTTTTTCCAGGAGAAACTAGTATCAACAGTAATTCTATATTTTTGGCATCGTTTTTCTCAATTCCCAGTTTTGTGGCATCTTGTCACAGCAGCTCCACCAGCCATGCTGCTTCCACCCCACCACTCACTCACCCCGGAAGTTCACGCCGGCACGCGCACTGAGGGGGAAACGCATTTCCTGGCCAACAACCGAGACTGAGCTTACAGGCACTTGACCCGCCACAAGGAGTCAGTAGAGCATGACAAGACAACCCAGCCCTTGCCGGGACAGTGTTGAGCAATTTTGTGCTGCCCACTGAATATAATTGGTCTTCTTTTTCCAAGCATTTTTATGTTTTGTTGGACACGAAAGTGGTGATAGACAGAGGGGAGAGATTTTGCTGAAAGTGCAGAGGGGGGGATTTGAACCTGCACGGCAGCTGTACCTGTGCCTTGGAGGCTTAGTCCACTGTGCTACCCTGGGCAACGACTGTCGGTTAATTTAAAAAAAAAACTCTGTTCAACTGTGTACATTGAGTTTCTGTTCTTTTTTTGGTGGGCGTATAACTGAATATATGACGTCCCTGTTTGTCTTGTCCCTGTTTGTGCCCTCTTCATAGTTCCAGATGCAGTTCAGGTCTTCCACTTCTCCTAAAGAACCAGGCTAAGGATCTTGAGACACATTGATTTATCAGCCTGTGTGGATATTAGTGTCCCGAAACACCCTGAAACACCTAGACTGTCTGTCTGGTGCTGTTGTTAGGTCTTTCTAAGACCACTGATTTGTCCTTATAAGCCGTCATCCAAACCAATTCATCCATCCCATCTGGACTTAACCCCTGCCTCTCCCTATCGCTGTCTTTCCATCTCATTCTAAACCCTTGATTAACTGCTTCTGGCCTCTCGGTCCCTAAGTTCATTTCTTAGCGTCCTCTTGATGATCTGCTGTTTTATTTCAGTGAATGATCTTTCAGCATCCAGACACGGTACAGTGTACAGTGAAAGACATAATGCACTCAGTCGCTCACCCATCAGCAAAAGTGTAATTCAAGTGAGCACTCACATATTCAAATACGTATATGAACAATACACACGCGCACACACACACACTTCACACAGTCAATAGCATACACGCACGCACAACCAAACACGCACTAACCAAATCTCTTTGAAGTCCGGCAGTATCGGAAGAGGGGGCTCCTCTCATCTTATAAAGTATTCATGATTCAGTGTGTCTGTGAGTCTGTCTGTTTCCATGTGTCTGTCCCTCTGTCTCTGTGTGTCTATGTGTGCGTGTGTGTGTGTGTGTGTCTGTCTGTCTGTCTGTGTGTGTGTCTGTGTGGAACATGTGAGCATGAGTGTGCCTAACGTGTGTGCACAAGTGTGTGTGTGTGTGTGTGTGTGTGTGTGTGTGAAATGTGAGCGTGGGTGTGTGAGGAGCACGTAGCCGATCACCAGCAGTTTGCACAGCAGCTGTGTAGTGACACCAAGAAGGGGAGGGGTGTAAAGGGGATGGACTGAAGAGGGGAAGCGAGGAAGCGCGTGAGAGAGAAAGAGGGTGGGAATAGGTGAGAGAGAGAGTCAGACTGAGGGAGGGAAAGACTGCTAAGAGAGACAGACAGAGGGAGGGACGCTTGGACTCCTGCCAGTGTTTCCCAGCAACAGTGAGAGCAGGAATTTACTCTTTCCCCACCTCCCAGTGGTTTTTCTCTGGTTTTTTTCCCTCTCTTTTCCCTTCATCCCAGTCCTGGAGTTGTGCCGCCGTCTCCCAGTGCCTGACTGTGGGGAGAGAGGGGAGCGGAACGGCGCGGCATGAGAGCACTGCGGAGGTGAAGAGAGACTGAAGGTTCGCCAGAGAAAGGTAGAGAGAGGGGGCAGGAGAGAGAGTTTGGGGAGATAGGGGAGGATACGAGGAGGGTGTCGGCAGTTAGTGTATAAGGGGTTGAAAGAAGGCAGGCAGGAGTGCTTGGATGGAACGAGAGGGGGAGAACAGTCGTGATAGCGAGATTGGGCTCTTAGAAGGCACATGCTGGGAGTTTACACGTGGCGAAAGGGATCAAAGTGAGGAGAAGAAAAAGAAGAGAGGAGAGGTGTTGGCACAGAAGGACAGAGGATTAAAGAGGAGATGAGGCAGATTGGAAATGGGAAAGGCAAGATGTTTGACTGCGGAGCTGCGGTGACAGAAACACAAAGCGATACAATTTGTAAGACAGGCAAGAACTGAGAGGAGGCACGTTTACTTCCTGGGCTGCGTTTCAGTGCCTGGGGGGGGATTGTGCCGGCCTGAGCTCTGCATCCTTCAACCACGGCGGCAAAGGAAGGTGGAGACAAAAAATGGTCCACCTGAACGTTGCACCGGTCACCGCTCCACACTCTCCCGTATCAGCGGAAACTTTGGCAAACTCTCTGTTCCCCTTCGCCGTTTACCGGGACCGCCGTACTCCCCGGCACCTTGGCCGCTGTTGACACGTTGCCATGCGCCTCCCCCCCGTTCCAGCTCCCTCACCGTTCAGAGCGTAGTCGAGTGGAACCCCAAGCGTTAGCGTGTCTGGCCAATCGGACCAGCCCCTTCTTTGACCTCTGAGAGCGCAGAGAATCACAGACACCCCGACCGATCCCACCTCCCCCCTCGTTAAAAACTATCTCCACCTCTACGCGCTTGCCTGCTGGGACTATGGGATACACCGGCTCAATACTGGGATGAGTATGGACAAGCGCAGGTCTCATCACGTCTGCGATTTGTGGCTAGGAACTCAGAACAGATAATGGATTGGAGAGAGCTGTGAGTACAGTGTGTTTATTGTCTATGCTATTTCCGTCCTCGCATTGCCGGCTTCATGACAGCGCGTTGTAACGTTGTGGGAAATTCTAAATTTATTACTTAATTCATTGCACGTTTTTTGCGTTCCATAAAGTGTGATGTTGCCTCAGCCTACACAAAAAAAGAAAAAATCTGAGATGCACTCCCTTGCCGATGCCTGTCCTGTCATGCTTATCGCTGAGGGGTCACTTTCTGACACCCTGACCCCTGACCCCCTATGGGTGAAGGGGTGTCATACTCTTAACCTTTACCCCCTTCAAAGCATTCCATCCGCCTGTACTCCGCTGACTGTGCTGTTTACGACCAGCACGTGCTGATGTAGGTCAGTGGGGAAACGGGTAGAGCCGGTGGGTGTGTCCTGCTGTAATCAGACCTGTGATGCCCCTCCCTCGTGCCAACGCTGTGCCAACGCAGCTGGGGTGTAGATAGTCCCTGCTACAGAGATGGGCACAGTTGGTTGTCATCCTCTAGCCAGTTTTGCGTTTGAATTGTGTAACGCGCCATTGTGACAGCAGACCTCCTCTCGGGACCCGAGCCCATGTAGACAGGACCTGGAGCTGAGACTGACATCGTAATTAGCCTATAAGAACACCTCAGTATTGATGTTACCTCTGGTCGCTGGTCTTGGGTCAGCTTGGCATTTTCTCCACAGATGGTTAAGGTTTGGACTTGGGGTACGATTTCACACGAGTGGCGGCAGGTGGTGATTGCAGTGCCTGGAGGATGGTGTGATCTCACAGGGGTGGGGGCAGGTGGTGATTGTAGTGGCTGGAGGATGGTGTGATCTCACAGGGGTGGGGGCAGGTGGTGATCGTAGTGGCTGGAGGATGGTGTGATCTCACAGGGGTGGGGGCAGGTGGTGATTGTAGTGGCTGGAGGATGGTGTGATCTCACAGGGGTGGGGGCAGGTGGTGATCACAGTGCCTGGAGGATGGTGTGACCTCACAGGGGTGGGGGCAGGTGGTGATCATAGCGGCTGGAGGATGGTGTGATCTCACAGGGGTGGGGGCAGGTGGTGATCGTAGGGGCTGGAGGATGGTGTGATCTCACAGGGGTGGGGGCAGGTGGTGATCGTAGCGGCTGGAGGATGGTGTGATCTCACAGGGGTGGGGGCAGGTGGTGACCGTAGTGGCTGAGTCATTGTCCTCTGAGGAACTGGTGGGGCCTCTGACACAACCCACAGTCTGGCTCATGCTCCGTAACAAGCAAAGCAGACATGATTCTCTATTCCACACGACAGATAAACCGGCATATTCTACATCATGTGTTTCTATCTGAGTGTTATTTATCATTGAGGCGAAACACTCAGCGAGGCATATAAAAAATAAAGAATTAGTATGTGTAACATGTTTTTAATATCATACTTAAATGGCATAACTTAATTAAACATGTCTAACACCTTACTGGGTACCGTGATAACAATCTCAACACCTCCAAAACAAATTGTATTAAAGATAATTCAAACACTTTTTTTCAAATAAAGTATGAACAAAGTGAGACAATTCTAGAAAATACACTATATTTATATCTGAATGTAACTCTCTGTTGCCCACTCTTAAACAGATAGGCCTCCCATGTGGCACAGCAGTCTAAGTTACTCTTGCACCAAGCAGACCACCATAGTCTAGGTTTGAGCCTCGATTGCGCCACTAGTTGACAATTGACTGGCAAGTCCCTTGGGTGACACGTTGGCTAGTATCGCCCAGGAAGCGATGACGAATCGTCAGCAGGGATATCTCTAAGGTTTGCCCGGTGAGTGAGCGTGCCCTCACTCGTGTTGATTTTCTGGTGTGAGGAGCAGTGTGGGGGAAATCAGTAGAACAGCTTGGCACAGATGCCTAGTAGGGAAGCTAGCCACGGTCTTCAACTCGCCCAAATCTGTTGGGAATTGTTCGGATGAGAGAGGGCTGTGATACAGTTGCAAGTGGCGAAACTAGGGAATGGAGAAAATGGGGCTAAGAAGTATGTTTAAAATGTAAATGAAGTAAAAACAGGTAGTCTAGTGTGGGCGGGTCTTGTCTTCTAGAGTGTCATTGGCTGGAGGTGGGGGGCTTTGTTGTAATGGGCTCCAGGGAATGGGAGTGGGAGGGCACCTTTCATCGGCAGTCAAGGTGACTGAGGCAGGGGCTTTGTCTTCAAAGGTGGATGTTGTGTGTGGATTTTCCTCCATCCCCTACTATTCTGTCTTTCTCCTGCCCCCCCTCCTATATATCCCTGATTGCTCTCTCTCTCTCTCTCTCTCTCTCTCTCTCTCTCTCTCACCCTCACTTGGTCTCATACCACCCTCTTCATATATCTGTATCCCTGCTTGCTCTCCCTCTTCCTCCCTCTTCCTCCCTCTTCCTCCATCCCTCCTTCCGTCTATGTCTGCCCTAAACAAACACTGCCAATATAATGAACTGCAAATGTAAATGTCACACTTTTGCTCCCCAAATACGACGACACGTCCAATTCAAAATCCTCCGCAGGCTTCAGGAAAAAAAAGAACAACCTGCTGTACAAAGAGACCGTCTTCATTCCCAGTGATATTGTGTCCAAAACGGAACCCTGATCCCTACATTCCCGACAGGCCCAGGTGTATAGTGCTTCACAGCGTAGGGAATAGGATGCCCTTTGTGACACGTCCTGTGTCACCTGCAGCCATGTCCCTCAGGATGTGATTGGCGCCGGTGAGTTATGTCTCCACAACTGTACTGTCTCCATGGTCTCCGAGGGGGCGGAGCTTTCTGTCTGGAACATACACACACACGCGCGCGCGCACGCGCACACCCACGCAGACACGACCTGCCCTCCCTTAGTGGGACCTGATCATTCTGTTTCTCCCTCACACGCACCAAAAATGCACCCATCAGCCCCACTTGCAGGCACACGTTCACACACTCACACGGCTAGCTCCTCGTCCTGTCTCCGCCGTCCGCGTCTGTAGGCTTTCAAGCATACCCTGACACACCTACACACCGCACACAAACATGTATGTGCGCTGCACCTGAAAGCCACACACACACACCACAAACACACACACCACACACAGCACAGAGAGGCAATTCCCAGAGGCCCCTCTGCCTGTGTCCTTCATGGAGGCTGTAATTACATTGTGCGTCCCTGACTGTGCTCTGGTGAAGTGGTTGAAGCAGACGGACAGGACGGGAGGGAGGAAGGGAGAAGGAAGGAGAGGGAGATGGAAGGAAGAGAGGGAAGTGATTGGATAGAAAGTGATGGAGACGGGGGAATGTGAGGGAAATGAGGAGGAAGAGTTGAGAAGCGCTGGGAGCACGGTGTCTTAATGAGCCCGGGCCTGTTTCACATCCACCCCCTGCCAGGACAGACCCAGACAGAATCATCTCTCTCTCTCTCTCTCTCTCTCTCTCTCTCTCTCTCTATTCCGTTCACGGCGTTTCATTTGGCACGAATAACATTTTGTTAATATTGCGGAGTGTTCCACAAAACATGTTTTACTGATGTCTCCCTCGCTTTCTGCATCTTTCTATCTTTTTCGTGCTCTCCCTTCCTCTCTGTGTATAATTCTCTCATACCCTCTGTCCTACTCTTCTTTCAGGCAGATTCCTTACACTTTTGTGCTTTCTCCCTAAGACTGTGTTTTCTCACAGAATATTCTTTCTTTAACTACCTGGTATTTACTCGCATTTGCTTGCAAACCTCAGTTGCAACAATTAAAGTCATGGCCAAACTGACGGAGGTGTCTGGGCCGTAACCTGGAACTTGTATATTTCATTCCTGACTCAGCGGTCAGGGGTGAAGCCTGGCAATTTGTCTTCTTGCACCTCTGCTATTTTCACGCTTTTCTCCAAACACGCTGGTCAAGATGTGCTGCGATCTGTGAAGGCTTTTGTTCTGGACCAAGGTTTACAACAATACAACTGCACAATAAACCCTGCATAGGTTAAATCACATGATCTCAAGACTTTTACTTTTCTCTCTGGGAGCTCTCCTCGCCCTCCCTTAATCCCTTACTCCCTTACCACCTCACTCCCTTACTACCTTAATACCTTATTCCCTAAATACCTTACTCCTTTACTACCTTAATACATTATTACCTTAATACTTTACCTTACAATCATTACTCCCTTACTATCTTAACACCCTAAAACCTTAGTACCTTACTACCTAAATACCTTAATACTCTGCTACCTTAATACATTAATACCTTACTAGCCAGCTTTACTACAGTAGCTTAATACATTAATACCTTACAACTTTGCTACCTTAAGATATTTATACATTAATACCTTACTACTTTACAACCTTAATACCTTAACACCTTACTACTTTCCTATCTAAATACCTTACTACTTTAGTAAATTAATACCTTAATATCTTATTACTTTACTACCTTAATACTATGGTACTTTACTACCTTAATAGTACACTAATACCTTACTATTTTACTACCTTAATACCTTACTCCCTTAATTCCTTACTCCCTTGAAACCTTACTCCTTTACTAGTGTAATACCTTACTACTTTACTAGCTTAATTCCTTAATACATTAATACTTTACTACCTTACTACTCAAGGAAGTGTAGTACTTCTGATCTATTCGCTCTCTGAATGCAGAGCAGTGGGTCACGTGTTCGCGTTGGTACCACTTAAGGGTTTTTGCTGTATGGTGGGAAGGAAACGTTTAGCCGTAGCGAGTTGAGATCCGCCTATTCATACAGACCCGAGGCAGGAGGGTACCTCAGCCCAGGGAGACAGACGAGACCTGGGGGAAACATTTTGGCGGAGGAGATGGAGGAAAGGTGGAGGAGG
>JACXGI010010689.1:14439-27034 GCA_016801175.1 Esox masquinongy
GAGAGAGAGAGAGAGAGAGAGAGAGAGAGAGAGAGAGAGAGAGAGAGAGAGAGAGAGAGAGAGAGAGAGAGAGAGAGAGAGAGAGAGTGGTGACATGAGGCAGATGTCTTGCTGACGGCGGAAAAGTAGCCTGGCTGTTTGAAGGCAGGCCAGGGCAAAGTGTTCAGTGACAGCTGAAGGGGGGTGAGGACATTCCCCTATGACCCCTGTGGCATGTGTGTGTGTGTGTGTGCGCGTGTGTGTGTGAATGGTACTCACACCATCATTATGCGTGTATACGTGTGTACGCGTCCCTGTCTGCCAATAAGAGTGACTCTAACGGAGTGTCTTTTCAGGTGTGTGAGCCATTACTTATGTGGACTAAGTTGTACTTAATTACAGATGAGATGACAATAATAACCTTGGATTCCAGACAGCCGGTCGATACCAGCCGAAATGTGTCTGTTTGCTGGACCAAGCCTCAGAACTATTATGTCCCTGTCCAATAGAGCTCTAAAGCCTTTCTGGTATCAAGGGTTTGCTTTTTCATGTGTTAAAGTAACTGCCTGGAGAAAATATACTTTCAGAAGTTTTAAAAGTTAATATCTGTTAACTCTTACCCAAATAATGTTTTGCTGGTCAAAGCATTTTCCACGTTGCCAAAGCTTAAACAAAACCTTTTTTTTTTTAAACGCATGACTGGTAGTAAACTGCACTGTGCAGTACTGTTTTTGAGGTAAGGCCAGAGCCTAAAAAGCAAAATGTACTCAACCTACCTGAAATTGCATAAATCCAGTCATCCTCATATAAAATGAGTCGGGGAGATTTCTGGTTACAGAGAACAACTGGACCCTCCTAACTCCCCTACAACTTGGTTTGTAGTTAGGAGTTAGTAGTTAGAAGTTAGTGGTTAGTGGTTAGTAATTAGTGGTTAGTAGGTAGTGGTGCACAGCTCTGTTATCTCCATTATTCCAGGGGTCCAGGCAGAAATAAAACGCAGCACAGCAGATGGGAGTAATGTTTATAACCCAACAGACCCATATAAACATATTAATGAAACACATACTGCATAATGTCGATAATGTAGACACTGTATAACAACGTGTGACTGCCGGTTATCATGCTAATGTTCAGAAACGTGGATTTCATCTCCACAGGGCCGCCCAGAAGCTCAGCCTGTCGTCCAAGAGGAAGAAACCCCAGCAGCCCCCGTCTCCGCCGGAGCCCGCGGAGCCTCTGGTTTACACGGGCGGCTTCAGCGGCGCCCTGCAGCTGTCACCGCCGGCCGTGCCGCCATGCCTCCTTCGGGCCAGGTCAAAGGTCAAGGACAACCCGGGGATGGGAAAGGCGAGTGATTCTTTTGGCCGTGGGCTCTGCATCCGGGGTCATGAAATATTCACAGAGCTTCGAGGGGAATTGGCACTTTCAGTACACCTGAAAACCGGCCAATCTGCATGTGTGTGTGTGTGTGTGTGTGTGTGGTTACGTGGTTTTCATCCAGCAAACAAATCCATTCTGAAAGCTTAGACAATTGCAAGGCGTTTTGTTTCATGTGAAAACAGCATTTTTAAAAAGCTGAATATTTGCGTCCATCCTCTCAACACTTGACTCTCTATCTGCTATGGGTGAGAGCACTTACTACACTGTTTCAAGAGACAAACAACAGACAAAAGAGAACGTAAAGAGATGGGGCTTGTAGAACATGATTGAAAGCAGAATGAAAGCACAGGATTTATGATGAAAACGGTAGGGGGTATATTTAGTTTGTTAATCGTGGTTTATGCTAATACTACATATTCTAAATCTTACACGACATATTCATGGTTAATGTAGTATGTACAGCTAATTTGATCATTTGGAGTAAATGTCACTGTATTCTCAGGAGGGCCATTTTAGGATGTTACATTATAGGGTGGGCGTGGTCGGTCTAATGATTCTTAGCTGGAGTCTACATTCTCATATGTTATGCTGATGTCACACTGGTCTGTCCTAAAATGCTAATGATAACGTCTCAGCTGTGGGCTCATGTGCGAGAGTCGTCTTGCCGATTCCCAGGCCTTTGGCATTCCATGAATCTCACTTCTCTTTCTGCCATGGTGCATTCCTCTCATGCATCGATTGACAGACTGTAGGAGTGGGAGGCCATTTCAGTATGAAAGGGAGAGGGTTAGGGTTGCGGTGTTCAGAACATTGGCATTTGGAGGGATCATCTGGGTGGAGAACATTCCACTTACAGAATGAGGGTCTATGTATGAGAAGGAAAGTCTTTCAAATTATTTTTGTTTCAATCTGCACAAATCAATGCCATGAGAGGCACTGGGCCGAGGAGGGAACAATCAACATTTTGTTTAGGAGAGATTCTTTTGGGAAATGTGATTATCATCAGTAGATTAATTAATTCCAATTTTCGTGAAGATAAATTCACTTTTTGTCATTTGCCAAAAATGACATTGCTAAAAACAACGATTTCTGAATCTAAGTAGCTAAATCCACAAATTAATCCATTAACACACACAATAAGTTTCAGACACATGCACTGTTTTATAACGACCAAACTTATGCATAGAAGTATCTACGTCTATGATTTTGATTTAACTAAATTTACTTCTGGATAACAAGCAGTCCGGATGAGTCTGCACTGGTGTCTGTAAACAACGATATCTTCATATGACTTCCAGTGTCAAGTCTTTCTCATTGGAAGCCATAAATTTTCATCTCTGCTGACAGCGCAAGCTGCTGTTTTTCCACTCCACATCTGTTGGTGTCTCACCTTCAAGTCGTTGACACACTACCACACTGTCAGGAACACGATGGAGAGGCCTGTTTTCCCATCCTATACATTTCCCTGTCTGCATCATCTTAGTCAGCCCCTCCCCGTCAGGAACTGCCAACATAAGTGTGGCCTATTGATTCATTGCATATCGATTCTTCACCTGGAAGTACCGGTACTTGTGCTTTGCTGTTAAAAAACTTCACAGGGATGTTTCGGAGACTAGCCAGACGTTACGTAATGCCCCCCCATCAGCCACACACACACACACACACACATATCTCGTCCTTCACAAGTACTGGGTTTCGGTCTTCGACTTGGCCGCGGATCAAATGAGTGGCCGTCAGAGTTCATTGTCAGATTCAGCGGCGGGTCTGTGCTGCTCAGTGGAGATTACACAGCGTGAAGTGATTATCCTGAAGTGGATTAGACACTGGTCCTGATATACACCCTCCCTCCCGGCCAGACAGTGGAGGACCACGTGGACAAAAGCATGTAGACTGACAACAGCTCCAGACTATATGGACGGTTTTCCAGGACAGTACGGTCTTCCAGGACAGTACGGTCTTCTAGGACAGTACGGTCTTCCAGGACCGTATGGTCTTCTAGGACAATACGGTCTTCCAGGACAGTACGGTCTTCTAGGACAGTACGGTCTTCCAGGACAGTATGGTCTTCTAGGACAGTACGGTCTTCTAGGACAGTATGGTCTTCCAGGACAGTACGGTCTTCGAGGACAGTACGGTCTTCTAGAACAGTATGGTCTTCCAGGACAGTACGGTCTTCCAGGACAGTTCAGTCTTCCAGGACACCTTTAATTGGGATCCCGGCGTGCTGTATATTCCCATACTATATCTGTAACATTTTACCTAAGTCAGTAGCTGGAATGAACAAAAGCACAACTTGGAGTGAAATATGAATGGGTGTATTTTTGTTCCGTCTATTCACAATAATTCACAATTAAAGCATACATATCTAACAGGTTAATATCGCTGTGTCTTTACTTAAAAGGCCTGCATTGTTTGTTCTCATTGTGAATGCTGTACACCTTGCTGAAAGGCTCAGTGGGTTTCTGTCCGTGGGCCCACTGGGCCAGTGGGCTGCTTGAGGTCCTGCTCCTGAAGGCCCAGTCACTCCCTGGGAGTCCATGGATGTAGTCCCGAAAGCTGCTTGGGACTGGAATGGGTGACCAACACTCACACACACACACACACAAACTTGCACACACACACACACGTACACACGCACACGCACACACACACACACTCACACACAGTGCCTCATTCCAGTCTCCTGTCCGTTCAGATTTGATTCAGCCACGCTGGTTAACCATTTGACTAATGTTTTGGAAGTATTGAATTAGCTGCCAATGATTGGATGCTTTTCTAAATCAGACTAGTGGCCGACGACCTGACCACTTTTCGTAGCCCAGTGAATCTCTCACACGGTGAAACTGTAGTGTGTTACTGTACAGAGTGTAAGTCTTGAAAGTAACTGGGAGACCCTGATTGGGACTGTAATAGTGATGGAGGAAAAATATATACAGTTACACATTGGGATATTGTTTCTACTCCATATGCAACACATCGCAACATTATTTCAGAGAGATACTCTAGTTGGCTGCACTGGTAACAAGACTCATGAGCCAATTTTCTTTCAGTGCTTTTGTTTCTGTTACTGATAAAAACAAAAGTATTGCAAAGGATTCAAGGATTGTGTTCTTTCCCGAGTTCACCGGCAATTATCAGCTGTGGATTTTTATATGAATGTTCCCTTACATCACGGTGGTTTTGATCACCTGCTGTGCTGGAGTGTGGGCCAGATTCCGGGAGGAGCTGAATCCCAAGACAAAGAGGCTACAGCAGCCGTCACACCTCATAATGGATGAAATTATGTCTCTTTAGTATCTCCTCATTTCTGCTTTGCTGTATGTCTGCACGAGAGCTAACTTGAGAAGAGCTGAGCATCTTGTACCATTGTGATCATCTCTGTGTTACCACATACCAATGTGTGTTTGGCGTCTTTTCTTCAAGAATGCTGTTGTCAGGAGTTCCACTTAAACTTTTTGAATTCGCTAATCGCACGTCTGGGGTGCTCGGCTGCAGAACTGTTAATGAGCTCTGCAACAGGGAAGCAGAGGAAATAAAACAGCTTTTTAATGAGGCCCAATGAGCTTGGAAAGTGTCGAGGCCATGGCGGTAACTTTAATACAGATGAAGTTTTGCTGCTTTGCAGTTTTTGGCCCGTTGGCAAAATATTGTTATTCCTTCCCGGGAAAGTGTTTCACAGACCGAAATGCCATCGTCATTTTTATTGGTTTACACAGTAATTTCCCAGGCAGGTGTAAATAGTTAGGGCTTTGAGAATTTGTTTTGGACAGGGGATCGGTGTTTAACGATGGAGCGAGGTGTGTACGTAAGACAATGCTTCTTAACCCTCTATTCTAGGAATCCAGCCATTTCATATCATATATACTATATTCCATAGCTAGTACTTCTGACTCAACTTGTCAATTTATCATCATCAACAAAATCATATAGGGCAATCAGATGAGCTAGTTCAGTGCTTCGAACATAATTGTGAACCAACTGTGAGTCCAATGAATGGTTTGAAAACAAACCACTGACCCATGAGATGAGTGCATGTAAAGAAAGACAGGAATGAGCAAGGGATGAGTAAGGGATGAGTAAGGGTTGAGTAAGAGAAACAGGAAAAAGGAATAGATTGTTGTGCCCAGCAGATTCCAAATCAATGCTATGTGTTTCAGCTGATAACCAAAACAACATCTATTGGGAAGCTTTGAAATAATCTAATCTAAAGCTGCCATGCTGTTGGATAAAACAATTGGTTCCCTATTGCAATGCCAATGAACTAACAAAGACAACATGCTCTTGGACCGCAGAGGTCGTCTCACGTAAACGTGGCTTTGCGGAGTACAAACCAGACTCATCGCAATGCACACACGAACATCCCCAGCGCAGTGGCCCGTTTGGTGAGCCGCCTAACCCAGACACCGATGGGAAATAGGAAGCCACAACTTTGTGTTTAGATGCACTGGCAACGTTTCAGTGGGAAAATGCAGCTACCTGCCCGCTCGATACTGCGTTATGTGTGAAAGAAGACCATTGTAATTCAGTTCCAGACACAGAGACCCCTCGTTGTTTATTGGGGATTGAGTTGTTTATCTGCGTGCTGTGGTTGTAAACGTTCAGACTGTTTGTAGTTACACCGAAGCAAGTGGACCCCAGTGGTTCTAAAAATGGATTAACTTCGTCTCTCTCTTTTTCTGTCTCTTTCTCACTTTCTCTATCCTATCTTTCACTCTCTTTCTGTCTTTCTTTTTCTTTGTGCTATGGCATTGTTGGGCGAAACTCATGTTTGGGTGACGTTGAACTATATGGTGGAGACGTGGCACGCTCTCTTTATCTCTCTATCTCTCTTTCTCTCTTTCTCTCCCCTTTCCCTCAAATTTTCCAAATCAAATTAACTCGGATACGGAACCTATCGGTGCTCTTTGAAATGTGTGGGGAAAACCACTAGTGTCTCCATGATGGTTTTACGTTCAAATCAAATTTAGCTCCTCAATCTTTTCCCCGTCTGCCTGCTGTCTGGAGCTTGCAGGGTATATGGGTGATGTATTTGAAAGAGTAGCCATCTGACTGTTGATGGTAATAGGTCCACTTCATGGACAAAGGCAGAATGGAAAACTACCTACTTGAGTCAGCCAACCACAATGAACCTGCGCCCACACACGCCAAGCCAAAAATAATCTAAGAGGCTTAGTGTCGTGGTGAAAGGCACTGATTTGAAAGTATTGACCTGTGTTAGCGTTTTCAAATGAATTCGGGGTTTGTTAAAATAATGGTGCATAATTGAGTGACGGATAGCATTGTGTTGGTTGTTGTTGAGTGACATGTTAATTGATTGATTTGATTTCTTAATTGGGGAGATGGAAAATGCAGACAAACTACAGAGGGGCTTTAATGCAAACACTGTAAATGTGTGGTTAGCATTTGCTGCAATCCAAATAAATCAATGAGTTCATTAAGACACACTGGTTTTAGCGAGTTAAGGATTCAGTGCTACTGCCCTAATGAAACAACTGCTGTTAAAGTAGTAATACAGTACAATCCACTGGCTGAGTTGGACTTGTAACCCGTTAAAATCCTGGGCAGGATGTAAAAAAAGGAGAAATGCGAATGGTGCGAGTGATGTTCAACAGGATTGCCTTGTTTTACACTCTAGCGCCTACTGGTGGTGGGTCAGGCGACTACAGTGGCTAATTGGAAGTTGCTCTGGATACGAGCATCTGCATTGTGAGTGCAGTTGTGGTTCTCCACTTCCGGGTGTGCAAATTCTGGCAAATACATTCTGGTTGACTGAGCAGTGTGACAACAGCAAACACATTTTCAGTGTTTTCGTGCCCGCTGAGAGTTTCTGCGATAAAACAAGTACCTGATCGCGAATTCAATATTGTGAAATTGTGAGGGGAGCAAAATTAGAAACATTATATAAGGTGATGAAGCCCTCGACTACAACATGACAGCAACACTACCGCTCACCTGCAGTCATGGCCTGATGTATTGCCCTTTCTTCAAAAAACTCAGTTGTCTCTAAAAGTAAGTTGATACTGACCAAATTATTTTGTCAGCACAATTCTTTTTTTCACTGTTAATATAGCATAACATTAGTTTTTGATTCAGAATCTTATAGACATGCATAATTGAATTTGGTCAAGTTATCTTGTATAACTGCTGCCTTTTCCCAGATTTGAAGGGTACCAACTGCTGTTTTTAGAACTCTCTACAGGTTTTCATAACAGTTTAGATCTGTATTGATGGGTAGTCACTTCAGAACAGTCCAGTGTTTTGTCTTGAATCATTCCTGGGTCTGTTTTGAAATGTATTTCTGGTCATCTTCCTGCAGGAAGACCCACAAATTTTTACAGAGACCCAGCTTTTGAAGACTTGGTTTGACATTGCTCGCCAAAATGCCTTGGTATTCTCCTGATGACACGATGCCATGCACATGTTCAATGTACCCAGTGCCAGAGGCAGCAAAGCAACCACCGAACATCACTGAACCTCCATGTTTGACTGTGGAGAAAGTGTTCTTTACTGATCCTCCTCCATGTTTGACTGTGGGCAAGGTGTTCTTTATTGAACCTCCTTTGTGTTTGACTGTGGGCAAGGTGTTTGTTACTGAACCTCCTCCATGTTTGACTGTGGGGGAGATGTTTTAACTGAAGCTCTTCCATGTTTGACTGAAGGGGAGATGGTTTAACTGAAGCTCTTCCATGTTTGACTGAAGGGGAGATGGTTTAACTGAAGCTCTTCCATGTTTGACTGAGGGGGAGATGTTTTAACTGAACCTCCTCCATGTTTGACTGTGGGGGAGATGGTTTAACTGAAGCTCTTCCATGTTTGACTGAGGGGGAGATGGTTTAACTGAAGCTCTTCCATGTTTGACTGAGGTCAAGGTGTTTGTTACTGAACCTCCTCCATGTTTGAGTGTAAGGAAGGTGTTCTTCACTGAACCTTCATGTTTGACTATAGCCAAACTTTGATATGAAGGTTTCGTTTTGTTTTCTGTAAATACAGGTATGGCGTTCTTTACCAAAAGGCTCTGATAACTCTGTCCACGGGAGTTTGGTGGCATGTTCATGTGTGTTTCAGGAAATTGCAATCCGGCTTTCTTAGGTTTTTCTCTCTGAGAAGTGGGGTCCTCCATAGGTTTCTACCACATAGCCCTCTTTCATTGAGTTGGCAACAGATGGTGTGAGTCAAAATTCTTGTACCATGTATCTGAAGGTCAGTCTGAATCTGTTTGGCACTTCGTCAAGGAGCATTCAAACTGTCCAACGCTGTGATCTAGCTGGCCCCGGTGGTCACGTCCAGAGAGGTTGTCTACAATACTTCTTGATAACATTACGCGTGGCGGAAACAGGAACACCAATGTCTACGCAGATGGAGTTGTAGCCTTGAGATTGTCCATGCTGGGCCACAACCTTGTGTCTGTCATTCTCAGACATTTCTTTGGTTTCTCTTTGGATTGTCCATGCTAATTGCGGTAAACAGAGTCGCACAAAACAGGAGAATTAGCCCTTCTCTATGTTAAAAAGGGTTGAATTAGCTATTGTCCTATTACAGACACCTCAATTCCAAAGTAAAGGATAATCACCTGCTTGAAATCAAATTAGTTCATAATACTTCCATAAGGTGCCAGTAATATTGCCCGGGCCATTTCAGTATTTCTTTGTGAAATAAGCTAAGGATGTAATTAGTTCAACTGCAAACCGAAGAAATACATATGCGAATACCAAACGGTTTGTCATTTCAACAGTTTTCTAGAAGAAATGGGGCATTATTTTAATAAAGTGCATGGATACCGATATTTTTGGCCACTTTTTTTAACTGCCGCTGGATGCAGACAAACCACTGCTATATGGGGTTGACTTTGTAGCATGTTAACATGTGTGATGTATACCCTGGTGTACTTCACACCCACAACTACTCAGGGAATCCCCCTTTATTGAGAAGTTGCCCGTGTCCAAGTCACTAGACTGATTTGCTGATGAGCATTCGATAACCGTGGCAGAATGTCAACAAACTCAAAAGCTAGTGGAGCGCTGCCAAAATCAGCAACAGTTTAACGGCTGCCGACGGCATTGTTTTTCCCCTCATCACTTAATTTACATTGAATCGTTGCCATAGATTCTGCCATAGATTCTATTGAATATTACCAGACTGTACAGCAAATTACATGATAGTGTATGCTAATGAAGGCTTGTTTTTCACACTATTATCATTGCACTGTCAGTTTTACTCCCATACTGTGGTACCGCAGGTAACGTTATGTTGTTGCCTACAAACCATACTAAATTCTACTTTTTTTAACAGATAAAAAAAATGCTGTGCTCTTCTATCTATAACTGCTATTAGAGTGAGTTAGAGGTTATGATACGGATGACTTGGTCATGCTCTTTCAACGCCACCTTCCCCCAGATTGTTATTGGCTTTGAACTTAAGCTGCCCTTCAGAACGAACTGCACATTCAGCTGCTATTTCATGGGGTGTATTAAAAATGCATAGAAAGATGGGACCTGTCAGGCACGGCCCCACGCCAGGCTACATCATGCTAGCCTGGCAGCCTGGTCAGTGTTTTGCCAGACACTGTGGGGTTTGAGACACTAAATGGAAAACTCAGCCAAATATTTGCCGTACCCATAACACAAAAAAAAATCAATTTCTGAGGAAGTGTTGTATTTCAGGTTTGACACAGTGCCCAAATTGATGGCATGCTGAGTTTACTGATAGCCTCTGCAGATTTTGGGATAAATGCCTGTTGGATCCATGTTGTGCTTCACACGTCACTGGCAGGATATTCCCGAGGCTGAAGATGAAATGTGGGGTTTCAGGAATCTCAGTCTTCTTCTTCTGTGGGGTTTCATGGCGGTTAGCCTCCAACAATGTTGGTGCGTTACCATCACCTGCTGTGCTGGAGTGTGGGCCAGATTCCGGGAGGAGCTGAATCCCAACTGCCAACTCTGTCTCCCTAAGGAGTACAAACAGGTGTTTTAACATTGTGTCTGAAGATACACCACTCAACGTTCTACTCAAACTCCAATCCTGTATCCCTTTTGCTGTCAAACATACTGTCTTTTTCTCTCCCTCTCAAAGCACCCACACTGGTATCAGCACGTCGTCTACTTCCTGTTGGATGCCTCCCTGTCAGATGTAATGTCTTGTTCAGATGGCTGTGATCCACTCCAAGTGTATTGTGCAGAGATTCCTCCATTGTGCTTCTAGATGCCCATCATGCTAGTCCATTAAACATTTAGCCTCTTCTCTGCTCGTGGAGGCTGCAATATCCACTTCCACACAGGGCCTGTTTGGCAATCTAATCAGCAGCCTCATTCTCGTCCACCCCAACACGGGCAGGGACCCACGTACATCCTATCCGCACCCCAAACCTCCTCCCGTGTTTTTGTGTCGTGTGTTTTGTATCTCTCATAAAGGATGCCCTGTCGACTATTAGATCTGAACAACTGCGGACTTGTTAGCGCAGAACACGAATCAGAGCCAAAAACCAACACTTCTGGTTTAGAGTCCAATGGCCCAATTCAGTACCAACAGTACAGCGGTAGGTTCTGTTGCATTAACAGCCAGGTTATCTGTAGTGTTTTTAATCGACACGGCATATCAGCTTGACTTTCTTTTTTTTAATGTTCAAGTTCTTGGATTATATGTTCTGGTCTCATGCAGCTGTACAAAGTGGTGCATTATCAGAAATAATTCAGGCCCCTGCCTCAATAATTAAAGCTCATTCCCGTCAACTGAGCAAATTCCCTACGAACTGTTGTCCCTGCTTTTACGGGCTTTGCAAGACAAAATGTGTACACCGCCAAACACTGATCCCGTCCTAGCTGTCTTCTGTTTTTTTTTAACCATCCGTTTAAATGGTCACATATTCAGGGTACTCAGTATTTAGGTGCCTTTTAAACATCTCACATGTGAAAAGTGCCTCCCGATCCTCCCATACTCTTTTTAATACCTCTAAGTCAACTTGGAATCGGAGTATCCCCGTGTTGCCAATTTGTCTCACATCTAAGCCTGAGCTTGTGCAAAGGCTAATCCTTGGCAGCTGAACAACATTAGCATAGCATGCCACGCTTGGTTTTTTCCCCAGCTATGTCAGGTTAAGCTATCTGTGTACAAACAGTAATGTCACTAAGCTAACGTTAACATGGGGATGCTAGTTAGCAGTAGCTCCGCGGTTTTGCATCAGCATGACCAAATGAAGTAGCTTCACCATAATTCAGTAGGCAGTTGTCTTGTCAAGTACTCACATGATTTAGTCACAACAAACACCTGGATTTGGAAGGTGCAGGATGAACCTTTCTGCTCCATGGGAGTAATAATAGAGAAAATAATAACAAACTCATAAACAACAGCACGTTTTTCAACTGAATTTTCCTTCTTTGCATTTTTCTCTCCATCTGATACAAATGTTCTGCTCTCGCTGCAGGTCAAAGTGATGGTGCGCATCTGCGCTGCCCAGGGCTCCAGTGACACTTCAGAGTCCCGGTCATTCCTAAAAGTGGACGCACGCAAGAAGCAGCTCACGCTTTGCGAAACGTCCGCAAACAGCCACTCCAGTGCAGCCCAGAGACGTGCCGCCGCCGCTGCCCCTAAGATGTTCGCCTTCGATGCGGTCTTCTCCCAGGATGCCTCACAAGTAAGCCTCTGACACTCCCTTCACCGCCACACCTGTCCTCACTGCTGTTATTCGGACCTGATAATAAAGTTTTGCAGGGTTTTGTTTTTGCCCAACACAATTTTCTCAAATCCAGGGGTGAACCAGGGTTCTATGGGGCTCATGGTGTGTGTGGTGATGATGGGTGGGTGTGGTAATGGTGGTGGTTGTGATGATGATGGTGGTGGGTGTGATGATGATGTTGTGTGTGGTGATGATGGTGGTGGGTGTGGTGATGGTGGAGGTAGCTGTGGTGATGTTATGGTGGGTTTGGTGATGTTATGGTGGGTGTGGTGATGGTGGTGGTGGGTGGGATGATGATGGGTGTGTGTGGTGATGGTTGTGGTTGTGATGATGATGGTGTTGGGTGTGGGGATGATGGTGGTGGTGGTGGTGTTGGTGGTTGTGGTGATGGTGGTGGTGGTGATGGTGCTGGTGATGGTGGTAACGATGGTGATGGGTGTAGTGATGATGGTGGGTCTGGTGATGGTGGTGGTGATGATGGAGGTGATAGTGGTGGTGGGTTTGATGATGGTGGTAGGTGGTGGTGGTGATGGAGGTGATGGTGGTGGTGGGTTTGATGATGGTGGT
>JACXGI010010690.1:0-26836 GCA_016801175.1 Esox masquinongy
ATATATATATATATATATATATATATATATATATATATATATATATATATATATATGTAACACATATGTTGATGTAAGGTGAAGTGAGGTATCGGAATAGCCTGATCCAAGTCTGTATGTAGGCTATATCATAAACAGCCTAGACTCAGATACTATTTCACCGATAAGACTGGACAACCATGATGTAATGGCGTTGGTAGGTGTGTGAACCCAATGATTCCTCATCCCATAAGCCAGGATCGGCTTAAAGTGGATGGGTTTTATGGTCTGGATGTGTGTGGGGTTACTACCAGATCTGCAATGTGAAATGTGCTCACCGCTCACTCATGCTTCAAGTCAGTCCGTGTCAACCCATTCATTAAATGGGGACAGCAGGGACTCTTAGCGCCTCTCTGTCGCTAATTGGATGAGCTCTTAATGTTAGCCCACAACAGGCACTTAGCAACCGATGTTTAAGGTAGCTACAAAACACCGGGTTGCCATGAGAACAGGAAATTAGGTGCTTGGAGCCTGCTGGGTAATTTGTCCCTTGTGAAAGTAACGCACAACATAGACTAACTTGCTGTCAGGGAAATATGTGCGGTCAAGGATAGCATAAATCTCTGTAATGAAATCTAGTGCATACTGGGCAGTACCTGCACTGATTCTTACTGGAAAAAAGAATAACCCTGTGGATAAAAACACAAGAGACCTACAAGGGCTCTTAAAGGCCCACCGTCGTTATAGATTTGCGGTGTAAATAAACCACACTCATATAACTTCCTAATGCCAAGCCCAGTCATGCAAACGCATACATAGCATGACTATATTCCTTACATTGTACGCCACTAAGGCAGTGATTAGGAAATAACTCATTCACTGAAGCACAGCAACAACCTGTGGTTTTCACCGTTTCCATGTGTTGGCTGTGTGTGGCGACGGAGATGGACTGCGCCCGACCCGCGTAGTGCCCTATTCCTTTATAGTGTGCTGCTTAGTGCCAGGCCTAGGGGGTGCCATTTGGGACACAGTAAACAATAAAAGCTATCAACACAAAACTTACCCCAAAATGTCCAGACTGCTGGAATTCATTTGCTTGAGAATAAGTTCTCGATATAATTTAGTTGACAGTTAACAATATTTAAATGGGCTTGCAGTGTATTTTAATGGGACAAAATGTATCGTAGACAAAACCAAGAATCCTAGATGTATGTCCACCTACACGGTTCGGTCGATCAACTCCGAACCTGCATTAACATGTTCAGTGGGTCCAACCTGAGGTACCATTTGAGACCCAGTCGAAGCGTCAGTGAGTCCGGCTGAAAGTGCTCCTCTCTCCTCCCTAGGATGACAAGGATCTGGTCCATGAGTTTGTGGTGGCTGAAGGACTCACATGTCTAATCAAGGTCGGAGCTGAGGCAGACCAGAACTACCAGAACTACATCCTCAGGGGTACGTACAGGCCAGTGGTACCACACACACACAGCTCTGTCTCTCTCCCTCTAACGCCCTGTACTCCCCCCCTCCCCATGTATAACCTTGCTTGCATGGCATTCATGGATGGTATCAATCAACATGGTGACATGTTGGTTTATGCCAGTCTCCGTGAACCTACCCAGGACCACCACATATGTTTACATGTCTAGTTTAAATAAATGGTTCAGCTTGGTGTTGACACATGCGCACACGGGCTCACACACATGCACGCATGCGCACGCACGCACGCGCACGCACGTGCACTCAAAGTTACCAGCACAACGATGTGTCCTATGTCCATTGTGCAGATTTGGCCAACGAGGCAGGCAGCTAGTTGTTTATATATCCATCCCTCGCCGGGGGACTGTGACCATGTGACAACAGTCTGTGTGCGTGCGTGTTGAAGTGCATGTGTGTCTGACTCGTCCGGGCTGAGACCTGGCTGGGTTATGAATGTGATGGTCTCGGATTTTGGAGAGGTGAACACCTCTGACTACAAGGTCACAGCCAGCCTTTAACAGACGCCAGTCTTGAAGAGACTCCACGGCAACGGACCAGGTCACGCGTGGTTAGGAGCCCAATAAAAGGCCTGGCAGGATGTTGCAGACCATAAAATACATGTTCCTCCTCTTACTCCATCCCTCAATGGCAAAGCACAACTCGACATATTCTTACTATTCTCTCACAGTCTTTTTATTATTATTCCAATTAATTTTGCCCGGACTAGAGCCTAAACAATAAAAGCAACACAAAAACAACTTTTGAATGTCTGACTGCCAGAACTTGGTTGCTTAAGAAGGTAGTTTTGATAAAATTTATAGTATCTTAACTGTAACAATATTTGAATGTGCTCCCAATGCGTTTGTTCAATGTACCAAAAGACAAAACCAACAATTCCTGATGTATCTCCTCCTACACTCTACAAGCGATCAATTCCGAACCCGCATTAAAATGTTCAGCTTAAAGTACTTACATTAAAAATGTATGTTATATGTTATACTATATTTATTTTTATAATTATGTGTTTCCAATATTCATAATTTAATATGGATACATATGTTTCCATTCAAATTGAACACGTTTTCTTGGCTAATCAAGCATCAATCAATCAAATTAAAAGCTTTATGGCTATACTGACTTAAAACTCTATACTGACTTAAACTCCATACTGACTTAAAACTCTAGTGAATGTCTGGTAACCATAGACTATTTTAATTGGTTTAATTTGTATAGTGTTAATTAACCCTTATACTGTATCTCATTAACTGTTTGAGCTGTAGAGACCAAACCAACTTTGTTTCACATATCCCAAAACAAATGCTTTAGGGTTTATTGAGTATATGTATAAATAAGCCTTATTTGCTTAATTTGTGATAAATAACCCTCAAACAGCCGTTCAAGCTTGGGAGAGGAAACCATCTTTGTTTAAGATGTTTAGGCAGTTCTATCTTTAAAAAACATATTCATTTATTGACTAGAATTGTACTGATTAGTCTAATTTGTATGATTAGAGTTAAGTGTATGGTTTGGGATTTTGGTAACACTTAATAATAAGTTAACAATTATAAAGGATCTGTAAAGTGTTCCGTATTACCTAGCAATTCCCATTTGCAAGGTAAGGTAAAAAACCTCACTGCAAACCCCCCTCCAAGGGCTCTGTCATCTCTGTGGTGGTCTCAGGGTGGCGGTTTGGGAGGAATGGGTGCAAGAGGTCGTGACCCAGGCAGGCAGTGCAACATCTAGGGCTGTGGGTTAGGTGAGGCACCCTTCCTCCTGCTGCATTGTGGCGGCCTACTCTTCCTCTGCCTCGGCCCTATAGTGTGGTGTTACCAAATATATTTTACTAGGATAATGTACATGGAACCTCGCTGACTCTTCCTCTCATGTTATTTCTGTATATATAAATATATTAATAATATTATATAATATATAATAATATACAGTATAGACTGCTAGCTATTTTTTTAAAGATTTTATTAACGTTTGCTAATGAAAATTGCCATCAAATTAATTTTTCTACTTGATGATGATTGCAGAGTTATTTCCTATTGAATATTTAGCTGTTTCAGCAATGTCTTCATATTTCCAAGCATCTGTAATGTAACTTAATATTTGCTCACTATTTGACTGGTTATTGCATTTTCTACCAGTTGAATAGAAACATTTGTAAATGATTAATAATGTATTCATAATTTATTTAATAACCCTATATAAAGTAAGGATGAATCATTTAAAACCATTACAAATGTAACCTGATTATGTTGAGTTTAATCACAGTGGCTCCCTGGTCTCTGGTCTCTAAAGCAGTCAGACAGATAAATCCCACAGGTTCCTTGTCAGTTTACAGAGACTGGGAGATGCAAAACGTGGTAAGAGAGCGAGACAGGCTCCTCTGAATCATAATGTTGTTTGCTACATCAAAATGCTGTCCATCTTGTATTTGCTCTATTTAATTCTCATTTATTCATCCCTTTGTTGAGTACTTATGATAGAGTTTGCATTGAGGTGGTTGTTGCTCTTGCGTTCAATTTCTTCATCCCTTCATCTACAGCCACCCCCCACCCCAGTTACTTCTCTTCCCATATGTCTGCCATCGTTACCATGGCCACGAAAACACCATACTCGTGCTCTCCCAATCCCAAAAGCCCCTTTAACCTGCTTCAACTCCTGACCTGTTTTCTCATGACCAGCTGAGGAAATCTAGGGTGTACATCATTTCCCCTCTCCAAACACCAGCACACATGTTGGATGACACAAACACACCCAAACACTCCCTCTCTCTCTCTCAATAGTATGAGTTTGTGGGTCAGACATGGTGTTTTGATATGCCTGCTTTAACACTGATCATCTCTGAGAAAACCTCTGTCCTGGAGATTCCCTTGTGAGGAGTAAATAAGATCTCTGAGATCTCTCTGTCTCTCACATACACACACACACACATGTGCACACACACACACACACACGTGCACACGTGCACACACACACACACACACAAACACACGTATAGCACCCAGAGATACAAACATGCACACACCGACACACACACCCACGCACACATACACACACACACATGACCAAGCAATACTATCAGCCAAGTATAACAACAGGCGTCTGAGCCAAATATAAATAATTATTTTTGTATAAAGCTTTGCTTATACTTACCCGGTGCGCTTAGGCTGTAAACACTGTTCACGTTTAGAGTTTCTCTGTGCTTCAGCTCAAGGCCAGAGCATCAAAACCCTGGAATGGAGCTTCTTTTACCCCAGCCCTCTGGAGTGTGTTTAAACCTCCTGACCAAAACACTCAAAACCCTGGGAGAATTGAGAGCAGAGTGCTGGTGTGGTAGATGAAGAAGACAGACACAGCCGTGCGGCCATACAACCCCTCCACTGCTGCTGGCAGATCTGGTTAACAGAGCAGTGGCATGTGGACCATAGGAACCGGAAGGTTCTCACCAAGCCCACCACCCGTTACCTCCACCCTTCTGCTGCTCCCCCGGTGCCGTTCAACAGTCCGTGTGGGGAGGGTGTTGATCAATCCAGCACCAGGCCGGGCTTTTCACTGTGCACTGTAAAACCAGGAGACGTGTGACATGTTTATTACCTACATGTTGAAATTCAAACTTTGTGTCTGTGGATATGCCAAGGGCTTTAAACATCAGCGCAGGCAGTTAGGATGTAAGACAGAACATGACAGTGAATTTTAATGCTTTTGTTTGGAAACGGGAGGACACCTGTATCTTCAGAGGTCAGATTTTAAACACCAGTGTTTACTTTTCTATCATCCTGTTTAGAGAGTGTTTAAATCTCAATTTAGCAGACCCTCTTACCCATAACTCTGGCAATGTATTCTTATCTAAAACTGTAACTAAATGACAAAAACTATTCTACACTCATACAATCAGTAGGGGGTTAGTTATTTCACCCGTTACTGAGATGGTTTTTCCACTTTAGTTTTGTTTTGCTAAATGACTAAAATGTAAATGTTTATTAAGTCCTCCACAGAGGGCAGGTCGTGGGTGATAAAAAATTCCAACATTTGGATATCCCCCCTCTGTCTAGATTCCAATAGGAATGACTGGTCACTTCACAGACCAGCATATTGGGGCTTACAGGTCAGATGAGCTTAGATTTAGATTTTAATAATAACTTAAGAAACCTTAGAAAAGATACACAATGTGGTCATTAAGATTACATTAAATTGAAACGTCCACTTAGGCAGTCACTTGGTGAAGCCTTTGGGAATCTGCGTTTCAGAATGCAACAACCATGTTTGTCCCTAATAACGGGTGGGTGCCTTTTCATACTGAGAAATATGCAAACACGTCTTCATGCCAAGTTAAAGCCACACCCAATGAAATTACAAATGCGTTTAAGAAGTTTAACGAGTGTTACAGAAAAGTGTTTAGTTATGTGTTTGAATCCTAAACACTTGGTTTTACTGTGTAGTAGGCCCCTGACACCTGGCTCCCATGCAGTGCTGAGGTGGACTGACTCTTGGGCGGCCCTGCTTGTTGTAAACCCGGGGGACAGAGGAGTGCTGGCTAGCCTTCAGTGGGAACCGTGGACGGGACTGAGGTCACTTTTACGGAGGTTACTGGGTCATCTGGTCCCCAGCACACATCCTAATCTCTCTCTGCACGCACACACGCACTCACCCTCACTTCTCTCTCCCTCCACACACACACACACACACACACACACACACGTGCACTCACCCTCACTTCTCTCTTCCTCCACACACACACACGCACTCACCCTCACTTTGCTCTCTCTTCACAAACACATGTGGTAAACCTCTCTTCTCTCTCGCACTACACACATGCACGATTTAACCCAAACTCTCTCTATAAATATATATTTACACACACGCTAACCTTAACAGTTTTCTCTACACACATGCTAACCCAAATTGTCTCTCTTTCTGTCTCTATACAAATACACAAGCGCTATCCCTTACTTTTCTGTCTTTCTCTGCACACACACATACACACATGCACGCTAATCTTAGATTCTCTCTCTACATATACACACTCACTAACCTTAATGTCTCTTTCTTTGCACACACACACACACACACACTCAACCTAACCTTAATGGGGCACTGTGTAGAATCCTTTACTGCAATGTTTACAAGTTGGAATTTAAACAATAACATGACTTGTCTCCTTTTCCCATACCAAACGAGACCAGAATATTATTAGCTATTCCAGGGGTGGGGGAGATAGTACTATGAGTGTCTAAAGCAAATATGAGTCAACAACACGTCAATTCATACTGATAAACGGAACTGTGAGAAAGTTTAAATTGCAAATATTGCGCACACTCATAACAATTTTGTAGAAAAAGTCTTGAAACCTTAAGTTAAAACATTTCTTCTGGTCATTTGTGTTTGTATTTATGCTACATACACTTTCAGCTGACACATGCCCTTTTAATGTTCATCTGTCTGTATATACACACACCAACACACACGCACCCTGACCTATCTTTCTCTCTCTACACACCTAACTCAGTTTTTGCACACACCCACACACACACACACACACACACACATTAGCTAACCCCAACTCTGCTATGACCTTTGCCTTGACATTTTTGTGGAGTACCTAGAGGGAGTGCCCTGTGGCCCCGTGTGTGTGAGAGGTGGAAAAGGTCAGAGCAATCAACTCCGTTCATATTTAAGGCATTACTGAAGCAACGTTAAAGGAATATGTAACTTTTTTACAGCTTGATGGCTTCTCACACAAAGTAGTTTAAGGGCCAAGAGAAACAGTAATCCATGGTTTAGTTTCTTGAGCTTACAGTGGGTAATGTTAGCTGATGTTTACAATGGCTGTTTAAAGACAACTGAAGTTGTAAAAAAGTGAAATTCTCCTTTAATGTTACAAACTAGCAAAGTTAGTCTAATAAATACACTTCATGTTACCAATATATTTCACCAATACTAATTGTACATTTGAGAACTTAGAGTACAGTTACAGAATAGTTGGACAAAATGTTAGTCAAATGAAGCCAAATAAATGTGAGTTGCTTTTCTTGGACAGGACTTTTGTTGAACTTCTCAACGTATAGGAACATTCCTCACACACCTATCATAGCAGCTGCAGTCCTGGCTAGAGTATGTAGGAAGAATTTAAACACCTTCTCCATTTTTAAACCCTATGAGGTAAGCCTCATACAGGACCTGAGTTCATGCAGTATCTGATTTATTTCAAATACCTGAGTTAGGCTGCAATGAAACCAGTTGAATAGGCCAAAACCAAGCAATCTAGAACTCCAAGCAGGCGAAATAAAAACATTCAAAGTATTCAAAAGAAAACAAATACCATTTGAACCCTGCTACATCATGTAGATTACAGCGCATACTCTCAGTCTATGACAGGTGTATATCTATTGCTTACACAGACAAGGGGGAGTTATCTTGTACTCTGTCCAAAAGTATTACCGTATCAAACAAGTTAAGCCTTAAAATTCATTATGAGTTCTGTTCTTCTCTCTGACATTCTGCTCTTTGCCCCTGTATGTCAGTTGACTGTAAAGAGGCTCAAGGACAACGCTGCTACCATTGTGAGGTCTTCTGCTTCTAATGACACGCCTGTTACAGTCTGGCCGTAACTTAAAGCACCCTGACTTCCTTAGCAGAGTTGCCACATCCTAAATAGTACCCTTTTACCCAACTGCCCTGGTCAAATATAGTGGACCACGTAGGGAATACATGTAGGGTGTAATTTGGGAAGCGCACAGGAAGATGGGATTCAGTCCAGCGTTTCATAGCCTCCTAAATTGTCTGAGACTTGGAACACTGCTCCCAATACGGCCCTCCATCTTGTCTTTACTCGTCACAGGGCAGCGTCCCCTGTTCCGCACACAGTGGGATGTGAGAAAAACGTTGAAAGTGGACAGCAGAATGTCGGTTGGAGTGTTATATGGTATTACCATGGAACTACTCATACCAGCCTTAAAAACAGATACTGTTTGGCAGAGCATGTAGGGCTGCAATGATCACAATCTTT
The DNA here is from genome assembly GCA_016801175.1 of Esox masquinongy. NCBI lineage: Eukaryota > Metazoa > Chordata > Actinopteri > Esociformes > Esocidae > Esox > Esox masquinongy. Next base: position 8,471 of record JACXGI010010690.1, read on the forward strand.
TTGCTATTCAGTGGCAACAAAGAAGACACAAAGCAGACCAAAATATTCTGCCCTGTAAGAAACTGCTGTTATAGCTAATGATTGTATCTAAATCATCACATACATTAATGTCATATTACACCAAACCATCACATAATGTCATATTACACCTAACCATCACATTATGTCATAGCAAATCATTACATAATGTCATGCCATACCAAACCATCACATCATACCAAACCAAACCATCACATAATGTCATACCAAACCAAACCATCACATAATGTCATACCAAACCAAACCATCACATAGTGTCATACCAAACCAAACCATCACATAATGTCATACCAAACCAAACCATCACATAGTGTCATACCAAACCATCACAAAATGTCATATTACACCAAACCATCACATAATGCCATACCAAACCAAACCATCACATAATGCCATACCAAACCAAACCATCACATAGTGTCATAACAAACCAAACCATCACAAAATGTCATATTACACCAAACCATCATATAATGTCATACCAAACCAAACCATCACATAATGTCATACCAAACCAAACCATCACATAATGTCATACCAAACCAAACCATCACATAATGTCATACCAAACCAAACCATCACATAATGTCATACCAAACCAAACCATCACATAATGTCATACCAAACCAAACCATCACATAATGTCATACCATAAACCATAAACTGGTAATACCCAAACCTTCAAGTAACCCCAATTCTAACACTAATTACACATTGCCCAACTATATGTTTTTCCCTAAACCGAACCCCTCATCCGGAAATTACATTTTCCCTGGTGGTGACAGATTTTTCAGGTTTCTTTCTTTCTTCTCTCTTTGTGGTACCATGTAGTCCCCACTAGTACACAATAATGTAGCAATGATTGCACATAGACACACTCATATATACCATGTTGTTTCCCTGAAAGGGTGAGTGGAAGGGAGCTACTGGGCTATTCTGGTTCTGCGGCCCAAATCCCAGATTCCGTCGTGCGTTCTGAGCCAGGAGGGTATCACCAGGAATGCCACTGGAGCACCAACTAAATCCTGAACTCCAAGTCTACATCCAAATTGAGATCCTATTCCCTTTACAGGGCACTACATTTGACCATGGCCAGTGGTCGTAAGGAATGCTCTACGTAGGGAAAAGGGTGCCATTTGCTGTACAGCCCAAAACTCCATGTTGAATCCTGTTTTATAATGAGCTCCCATGGGAACGGCCTGGCGGCCCGGCTGTGTGCATGCAGCATAGTTTCCTACCTGTCTTATGCAGCTCTCCCAGCCAGCCTGTACAGCACACTACCCCTGCAGACTCCGGTTACCACAGGGCTTGTGTCAACCCCCTAACACACACAATACTTATGTGCTTTCAAAGCCCTTTCTCTGGCTCTCTGTTGCCTCACCTGGTGGATTGAGTGCTTGGTTTAGTATAGCAGAATATTTTGTGTGCATTCCCAAATGGCACCCTATTTCCCTTTCGGTGCACTACTTTTGATCAGAGCCCATAGGGAGCGCATAACGAATAGCGTGCCATTTGAGGCACCGCCTTATCCAGTGACAGCTCAGTCCAGTTGTTATTCAGACAGACATTGCGCGCTGCTCGCCCACCCAGGTAGCTCTTGAAAGGCATGCTGTGGTAACTTCATCTTGTTTTCACTCTAACTCACTTACGTTTTCCTGGATGTGGACAGGGGTACAAAAAGGGGGTTCCCTGGTTTTCCAGAACTTCTGGTTGGCGGATTCTCAGATTTCATGCTTTTTCTGTCTTGACTGAGGAATTCTTTCAACCAGGAAAACGTGGGAATTTTGGGAAAGTTACCAGAAATGTGCTACCTTACTACTCCATTTGAATTCTTGAGTTGAAGGTGGTATTTTCACAAATTATTCAACTGTTTCTTCTCCTGGGATGACACATGCTGTTCTGTCAGGAAAAAACCTCTTGAAGTCACTGAAAATATAGAAAATCAATACTGCCCACCACAGTCTTACCCCACATCTCTCCTCTGTGCTCCTCTGGTCAGGTTTGGGCATGAGATCCACCACGACATCCGTTTGAAGTCTCATCACTAGGCTTTAGTTCAACCCACTGCTGCAGAAACAATTAGGCACAGTTACCCAGGCATTGATGCCAACATGCTGACCTAACCTGCTGTCCCAAAATCTGTTTCCTCCTGGAAAATGTACAGACAAGCACTAACTGTCCAGAATTTATTGAACTTTATCTAGAAACTTTAACAAGAATACATAATCCAAAGGGCATGCATTGCTTTGACTAGGTTTTGCCCGTGTTCCCTGGGTTTGTTTGGCTCTATGAGATTTCATGGGATGTGAAAAGTCTTCCCCACAACACCTTCAGCTTGATTACCTTTTTATCCTGACTGCTATTGCTCACAAGCTCAGCACAATAAAGGCCAAGACAACATGACATGTTCCATTACTTGTATGATTTCTGATTCCTGTAAACCGATGAGCCACTCTAGACATGATATGGCAGCTACTACACCATGAATAGCCCATTATCTGAGCTAAACATGCTTGGCGAAAGATGTTTAACAGTTTATCTCGGTGTCATGCGGATTTCCTCGCCCCTCGAGTCCCTCTCTTTTGTGTGTTTGTGAGATTCATGTGTTCTGCAGTGAGGAAAACAACCGAAGGAGTAAAACAGGCGTGCGGCCATTGCATTTCCATGGGCTGGTGTGCTGCTAACGCTGCCTAGCAGTTGTCTTTTTATTGGGAATGATTTCAGCATACGGGCGTTCAGCCAGTGCAAATCACACCGCAATTCTCACAAGAGCTGTGAGAATTTAACACAGCTCATCTTTCAGTTCATTTTACAGGGACACTGCGTGTCATGCTGTTGCTATTATACAATGAGTTCTCCATTTGGCAAAGTTCTGTGTACAACAGGTTCAACCCTTGTAGGTAAAATGTAGATTAGCTTCGCTAATCTTCCTTCAGTTGCCAGGCATCTTTCTCATGCTCAACTAATGTCAATAGAGTGGACACTTATCGTTTTCCCGTTACTCAATAACAGTCAAATGATTTCCTTTCCTTTTGTGTTAAAACGAAGTGAGACGCAACATTGCGCTATTGGACGGCGCCCTCTGCTTGCAATGAAGCACCATTCAGTTTGAGCTAGCACAATTGCCATGGTTTCCATGCCTCACTTCTTTCCGTTAGTCCATTTTGTTTGTTTGTTTGTTTGTTTTTTGGATATACACAGACAGATGGGATTTGTGCATGCATAGACCTAATCGTTTGGGCATGTCTAGAACAGGGCAGTTGTGTAAATTTAAGTCTGGCGAGCAGTCTTGGACTCACTGGCTCTATCTTCATATTGAATTGTCCCTTACGGAAAAGAGATCCAGAAAAAAAAAAATTTTTGGGATGCATATTAGAATAAGTGCAATATAACAATGTATTTACCATGCCTTCTGAAAGTATTTAGAAGTAGTCTTCAGTTATAGACTTAACTTATAATTCATGAAATTTATGAAAATACACTGCTCAAAAAAATTAAGGGAACACATAATCATTACAGTATAACACCAAGTCAAATAAACTTCAGGGATATCCATCTGTCCAGTTAGGAAGCATAAGCGACTGTGAATTAATGTCACCTGGGGCAAATGAAAGTGAAAACAGGTGCACTGGAGAGGCAAAAGCAAGACCCCCAAAAAGGGAATGGTTTTGCAGGTGGTGGCCACAGACAATTGCTCTCTCCTTATCCTTCCTGACTAATTCTTCTCTAGTTTTGTGTTTTGCTAGTGTCCTTGTCACAACTAGTAGCATGAGGCGGTACCTGCAGCCCATTCAGGTTGCACAGGTAGTCCAGCTCCTCCAGGATGGCACGTTCATAAATGCCATCATAAGAAGGTTTGCTGTGGCTCCCAGTACACTCTCAAGACCATGGAGGAGATACCAGGAGACGGGCCGTTACACGAGGAGAGCAGGCATGACCTCCAGCGGGCTACTGGTGTGCATGATTCTGACCAAACTGTCAGAAACAGACTCCATGAGGGTGGCATGAGGGCCCGACATCCTCTAGTGGGACCTGTGCTCCCAGCCCAGCACCGTGCAGCTCAATTGGCATTCGCCAGAGAACAGCAGAATTGGCAGGTCCGCCATTGGTGCCATGTTTTCTTCACAGATGAGCAGGTTCACACTGAGCACATGTGACAGATGTGAAAGAGTCTGGAGATGCCATGGTGAACGTTATGCTGCCTGCAACAACATCCAGGATGACCAGTTTGGCGGTGGGTCTGTGATGGTCTGGGGAGGCATGTCCTTGGAGGGTCACACAGACCTCCACATGCTAGCCAACAGTACCCTAACTGTTGTAATGTCCTGGAATGAAATCCTCAGACCCATCGTCAGACCTTACAATGGTGCAGTGGGCCCTGGGTTCCTCCTGGTGCAGGACAATGCTCGGCCTCATGTGGCCAGAATGTGTAGGCAGTTCAAGGATGACGAAGGCATTGATGCCATTGACTGGCCCTCACGTTCCCCAGACCTGAATCCAATTGAGAACCTCTGGGACGTTATGTATCGGTGCATCCGACGCCGCCAAGCAGCACCACAGCCTGTCCAGGAGCTCACTGATGCCCTGATCCAGGTCTGGGAAGAGATACCATCCGTCTCATCAGGAGCATGCCCAGACGTTGTCAGGAGTGCCTGCAGGCACATGGGGCCATACACACTACTAAGTCACATTATGAGTCGCCATGATGAAATTCACACCTGTGATTTCAATTTTTTACTATGATTTTAGGTGAGTTTGAATCCAGCCCTCAATTGGTTGGCGATTTTGGTTTCCATTCACTGTTGTTACGTCATTTTGTTCTCAACAAATTACACAATGTACACTAAAGATTTTGATCATTAATATATTTTGTTCATCGAGTCCCAATGTGTGATTTAAGTGTTTTTTGAGCAGTGTATATTGCCATGAGTTTACACACAAGTCACCACAATGACAAAGCAGAAGCACGTTTTTAGAATTGTGTCCCAATTTATTGAGAACCAAAAACTTAAAATAGTTTTCAGACCTTTCAATTCTTTGGCTGGGCAACTCACAGACTTGTTCAATTCTTTGGAAGGACTTTCACAGACTTGTCCCGATGCCACGTTTTCTTCGCTGTATGTTTCTGGTTGTTGTCGTGCTGAAAGATGAATTTATTCCTCCATCTGAGGTCCTGTGTGTTCTGTATCCGGTTTTCTTCAAGTACCTCTCTGTGGTTCACTCTGTTCATCCTTTCCTCAATCCTGCCCAGTCTCCCAGTTCCTGTCGCTGAAATGCATCCCCATAGCATGATGCTTCCACTACCATGGGTCTCCTTAAGGATGGTATCAGTTAGGTGGTGAGTGGTATCTTGTTTTTGACAGACATAGCGCTTGGCATTCAGGCTTATAGTTTGATGTTGGCCTCATCAGACCAGATAAAGTTTTTCCTTACACTCTCAGAGTCCTTCAGACTGCATGTATGCCTTTTAATCTGGAGTGGGTTCCTTCTAGTCACTCTACCATGAAGGCCTGATTGATGAAGTGCTGCAGAGATGGTTGTCCTTTTAGAAGGTTCTCCCATCTCTGCAGAGAAACTCTGACGTTAGAGTGGCCATAGGGTTCGTGGTTGGACTTAGACATGGCTTGGTTATTGATCTGACATATGCTTTGAAATGTGAGATTGAATATAGAAGTGGGTGTGCCGTTGTAAATCATGTCCAATCAATTGAATTTCTCACACATGGACTCTTATCAAGGGAATTTAGAGAAATGTCAAGGATGATCACAGGACACAGGATGCATCTGAGCTAAATTTTACGTCATGCAAAGGATCTGAATATTTACAGTCATGTGAAATACTACACCCACTGGAAAGTTGTATTTTATTTTACATATTTGGACATTTGTGTTCTTCACTTCAACAATATTGACAGATAAAGTTTACCTAATTTAACAAATGACACTGAAAGATTATACTTTGCAATCATTTATTCATCATAAATCAACCAAAATGCAATTTCATGATGCAGAAAAAATTGCCCCATATGGCTGAACTAACCTAGTGTAGCAATTTCCTTTAACTATCTATCAGTCTCTTAGATTGACTGGGGTAATTTTTTCCCACTCTTCTTTACAGTACTGCTTCAACTGTGTCATGTTCAAGGGCCCCCTACAGCATTTCAATAGTATTGAGATCTGGGCTTTGACTTGTCCATTCCATAACCCTCCATTTCTTCTTCTTGAGCTGTTCTGTTGTAGCTTTGATTGTGTGTTTTGGATCATTTTCCTTTTGCCTGTTCCATGTTTTGTTCAGCTTCAGCCTTTTGAGATGAAGAATTCTCTCATGGCCCTGCGGCAGCAAAGCAGCCCCAAACCATAATGCCAATGCCTCAATGCATTATGGTTGATATGAGGTTATTTTCTTCAAAGGCATTATTTTGTTTTTGCCAAACATTTCCGTAGTTTTGGTCTTTATATTATATATAGTTTTGGTCAGTCATGTCTTGATATTGTTCATTGAGAGCAGAGTCTTCTTCCTTCTTGCCCTCCCATGTAGGCCAAATTTGTGCAGTATCTTTCTGACAGTTGACTCATGCACTTTGACTTTGATTATGACAAGAGAGGCCAGTAGATCTCTTGATGTTACCTTGGGGTTCATGGAGGCCTCTATGAGCATCTTTTGGTTAGCTCCTTGTCTAAATTAGGTGGGACAACCTGTTCTGTGTAGATAGCCAGTGGTCTGGAATCTTCTACATTTATAATAATTATAATAATGTATTGCATTTGTAAAGCACTTTTCATTATAGAGGAATGATGTGTAGTTGATTTGTCGGACAGTGGAATTATGCACTTCAAATTGCCTCAAAATGGCTTTGTAACCCCTCCCAGACTCATGGTCATCAATAACCTTTCTACTTAGGTCCTCAGATAGGTCTTTTGATCTTGGCAGAATGTGTTACCTCGCACTCACATGGTTAAGACCAAACCAGACCGAGTGTCTAATCTTTATGGAAGGCTGGACCCTCTCAAGTTGCTCTCTAATGATTTTCTAATCATTTGCACCTGTTTTGGTGCAACTGATTCTAATGTTAGCCATTTTATGTGGTTGAGGTAGGGCGTACTAACGTGTATGTCATAAGAAAAATGCATTTCATTTTATATAAATTGCATAAATGTTTAAAAGGCATTGTTTTTTTGCTGTGATTTATCAAATTGGGTTACGTTTATCCATTAATGTGGTAGGAATTTTGCAAATATCAGTATCAAATATCCATGTATACAAATATGTTTAAAAAATATATCTTTCCAGGTGTGTACTTACACTTTTCCACATGAATATATGTACATGAGATACATATTGTTGTACATAAGATAGTTTTTCATTTTTTTTATAAATTGGCACACATTTATAAAAAAAAACTGTTTTTCGATTTCATTATGGGGTATTATATTTACATTGTTGGCAAATAAAATATCAAGAATTCTAAGTTAATTCTATAACCACTAAATATGGACAAGTGAAAGGGTCTGAATATTTACTAAAGGCCCTGTATATGCATTTTCAGATGTATATTATTTTACATGTTGTTAATGTATTTGAGAATTGCAATTGTATGAAGATACATTGACTTCATTTTCTCTGCATGCCTAGTATAGTGGCTGGCAGGTAGTTTTAGCTTTGTGCTGGCATTCTGCAAGCTCTGTATTAGCTCTAACCTTTTGCAAGTGTTGGACAGGTTTGGGCAGCTTGGCTGTAGTGGCTTCAGTCATTAGTAGTAGGGCTGCTGGTTGCCTACATCTAATGAAGTGGTCTCCTTTAATTTATGACACTGGAGCAACATTTAAAGCAGGATTAAATTGGTCCAAGTAATAAACCTGTCTCATTACCGGAGAGATTCTAAATCAAAACACCATCGGGGAAGCATAAGAGGAAAAGAAGCAGGGGGTTGAAGCGTTGTTTTGAGATAGGAAATGCGTAATAACATAAAAGTGTCCCCTCTCTTATGTAGCCTTATTTGGTCCAGTGTGAAAACGCTTCTCAATACCATGTATAGAAAGAAGTAACTAGCAGCCTTGGTGTTTCTCTCAGACAGCCTTCACTCCCTGTAACTGTAATAACAACCCGACTTGAGCACTTCTGGCAAAGCCCGTGTTTTCGGGTATGGGCCGGCATGTTACAGTGCTGTGAGTGTGGTGTGCAATGCACGCCTAATGCAGAACAGATCCTGATAAGAGACTGTAAGTTATATTGTAAAGGATAACTCTTTGGCTAGAGCACCGAGAAAGCCCTTCTTAAAGTAGATGTTGCGAACTGAAAGACATTTTCAAAACTTGGCTGACCTAGATTTTGGTGAAAGTATTTTTTGGGGGGCTAACTTGACTTTGGCCGGCACACCCTACTCAGGTCCCTGACGTTTGTGGCTGTCACTCCGTCACCTTTACTCTGGAATGGTTCTCACCTCTTCTTTGGTGGGAGAGGCACTTCCTGGACATTCCTGGGGGTTTGGAGTGTAATTTCTGTGGTTAAAAGAGTGGGAGAGGCCTGAAAAATAGGCTTCCTTACAGACCTCAATAGCTGGACTTCCCGTTTCTCTGGATCTCTCCCTTTCAAGGCTGGAGCCGTCTTTTACAGGGAACAACCCAAGTATCTCTCTTTCTCGCTCTCTCATTTCCTCTCTCCCTCGTATGATACCAGTCTCTTGCTGTCCCCCTCCTTCCGTCCCACTCGTAACCTCAAGCGCATGCATTAACAGCCCATAGCAGGGCTTTATAACCCTTTTCACATTTGACAGATGTCACACCCCTCCTAGCACGGACATTGCTGATTTGTATTTGCTGACTTTATTATTGCGGCGGTGAAGTCACTGCCTCACAGTTAGGTGTGTCATTGCGAGACCGGGGTTCAAATCCTGCTTGCAGATCAGCCGTGTTTGGCAGTGCAGTTAGCCAGCACCATGCTGGTTTGGGGGATAACTAATCAAATAAGGTTGCTTTGTCTTGTCGAGCGTTAGCGACACGTTGTCGCGGCTTGGGCGCACCTGTAAAATCAATCAATTATTCCATAAGGTGTATAAGGATTTCGGTCTAAACGTCATGGTTTTTCGGAGAACACTTACCTCGATATCGATTGTCTGGAGTCTACTGGGAGTTGCTGCCTTAATCATGATTTGGATGCCACGACATTGGGTATAAAAACAGGGGAAAAGTTTATTTTAAAAAAACTAGGAACATGTTGTTTTAAAGCTAATTCTGTCTTTTTTAACAACATTATGACATCTAAATAGGCTTTACCTGATGCCTGATGGGCATGTAGCCTAGCTGTGGCAGGATCTGACCAGGCACTGAAAGGAAGATAAATTGAATTGCGAGACTGCAAGGTGAAAAATCTGTCCTTCTGTCCCTAATTGCTAGAAGGTTGTTGCCATAAATGAGAATGCAATCTCTTAACTTACTTGGTTAAATCCGGATAACAAAATAATGAAATGCCACGGCTTGTTCATGTAACACTTTCATGTCATTTCAGCCAAGCTATACACTATACCAACACGCAGTGCCGACATTCTCTTCCCATTACCTTCCCTCTATTCAAATTATAATCACCTCTCTTTTTAGGCAGGCTGCGGTCATTAGCCGTCATCCATGCAGGAAGGTCAGGCCAGGGAGGCCAAACTTAACAGTGCCATATTTAAAGTTGTTCTGTGTGTAAGGTATGGTACAACTGTAGAAGTGCTCCTGATTACCAGCGGTGGAAGACCAATTTTCTTTTTGCACAGTATCACTGTGTGAGGCAAGGCAGGAGGCAAGGAGCCCTGGTCTGTGAATTCTCAGCCCTCACATGCTCTTCATATTACCCTCTGCAGGAGTTATTGATGAGTGTCTGCTCCAGTATTACTGAACAAAGAGCAGACCATAGATCGAGGGTTCAGCCACTATAGCTCCCATTCTGCTCTGCATGCCATTAACCATCAGATATGTTACTCTGAGCTGGGCCAGCGTTGTGGAACGTTCCAATGGACCCTAGCCGTGAGTTCTCCAGTAGGTGGCAGTAGAGAGATGGTTGGAGATTGAGAGATTATCTACGGTTGGACCCAGCGATCCAGCAGGCCATGAAGTTGTAGAATGTACAGGAATAAAATATCTCACATGCCTTTCTAACAGACTAAGAAATCAGGTCAGTGCTTCTCCGTGATTTTCCATGTTTGTTTACCAAGTTGAGTGGGACATTACCGGGAATGAGATGGGAAGTATGCCACAATGTAATGGTTATAATCACGACATCAACAACAACAAAAGTCTCGGCTGCAATAATAAGCAAGTCACTTTTTCGGTGGTTTCCCAATTGTTTTTTCCGCATCTCTTTCATGGGTAATTGATTTGCAATTACGCTGAAATATTTTTCAATTGCAGGGTGTTCTCCAAAGTTATCAGGTGATTGCTGATTTGAAGTTTCCTGAAGTCATTTCCAACCAGACTCTTTAAGTGTAGCTGCCACGCACTTAAATAATTGTACATGTGAAAACCTTTACATACAACCTTTCATGATTTGTTCGGCACTGATGATTGCTATTATGAAACACTTCAGAGAAAATGTGGATATTCTGTCACCACAATTGTAAAGATCCACATAAGAGTCCAGTCGCTACTCACGGCCACGCTCAGGGCTGTTGTTAATAACTAGCATTCCTTAGACGTCCTTACAGGACAGGTACCTGGGCGGGGACACTAGATCTGGCTTGCACAGGTGTGCTGCGCAGATATAAGATACTCTTAAAATAATATTGTGGATCAAACGTCAGCCGCCAACATCAACATGCAGCCAAAAAGGTGCCCATTTGAAGTCAGGGTGTGGTCGTCTTCACAGGCTTTAGAGGATGTGTCTTAGCTTTGCACCTGAACACAATACACACCTTATTATGTTGGTTGGTTGCAAAATAGGGAACACGAATCCTCATTAGTTACACAAACATGCAACATTTGGGAGCTGACATATAATTGAAAGGCAGAAGGAGAGAAGGGGGGGGGGCGGTTTTCCACGTTGTCAGGTGGCTTGTTCATTCTCACTTTATAATCCACTTAGATCCATTATCACAACATAACAACAGGAATTCATGATTTTATCACACTGGCTGGAGCAGTTGTACAACGACCCATTGCCCTAGTCACGTTTCTGTCCGCACCCGTGTCATAGCAGAGTGGGTGAGTTCACAGCGGGAGGACGAGCGAGTGGGGGAGCATCACCTCTGAGCAGGGAGGGTTAATCATGTTTTCATAAACATACTCTGATGTGGTCTGCTTTGACAGGCCCTCTGTCTGTCCGTCTGTCTGTTCATGTTTTGTTGTTCCCACGAGACTCATCTGAAAGAAGAACCCCCCCTAGACACACACACACACACACACACACACACACACACACTTATGTCGTTCCAGTGAGGAGAGAGGAGTGTGTGGAATGTTCTGGCCTGACATGTTGTGAGTCATTAGGCCTGATTGATAAAAGATGAGTGGTCGTAGCAGCAGCACCAGTGGATGTACAGACAGACAGACGCGCCTCATCCCAAATGGTGCCCTATTCACTACGCCCGGCCCATATGGCTCTAGTCAAAAGTGGCACGCTGTAGGGAATAGCATGCCATTTGGAACATAGTCACAAACAGGCAGACAGTGCAGCTGCACCTGGGTTTCTTGGCCTGAAATGCAGGCTGCACATTCATCATTTTTCAGACCCCCACGCATGGGGGGGGGGGGTTGATGCAGAGTGGAGAAGAGACAACAGTAGCTGCCTGGGTCTCCTCTGCCGCCCCGTTCTGGTAGTTCCACTGAAACAGTTCAAGTGTTGACTACTCAGGATGGGGAACTGGCACCGGCTCTGGGCGCTGAGGCCGACCCGGGGTCAAAAAGCATTTTTCTTTCAAATACTCTTTGTGTACGGAGTGAAAGTTACATGGGGAAAATAAAAATGTTGCTAAACATGGAATTGACATTTTCGTAGTGTTTTTTAACCGTTGTCAAAAACGCTAAGTATTTTTTTGTTATTTGAACTTGAACTTTAGGCATGGCGAAAACGACGGAGACATCTGCAGACACAATCCCCCACAGTCTTAGATTTATCATGTATCCTTGGTCCTCCGTTTCCCTAGTGTCTCCGTATACAATTACTGAGTGAGCAACTGGTCAAGGTCCCGGCGGTCTAGTGTAGTGTGAAAGTACCACGCCCCAAGTGGCAGTGACCACAGACAGTATTAACTTAACTCTTCACTATTAGCCTATAAAAAGAAATTCCCGAAGAAGGAGCTTTTGTGCGCTTCGCAGGCTCTTTTCGATCCACGGCTGTTTCTTATCCACCCTCCTCCTTTTATTTCTCCCTCCTCGACAGACAGAAGCTCAGGCTGTATTTTTTGTGCCCCCCCCCCTCCAAAAAAGAGAGCTCCCTCAGGTCTCATTATGAGGCTCATTTATGTATCCTGTTACAAATGGAAGTTGTGTCAGGGTCCAGTGAGCCAGGCTGCTCAAATATTTTCTCTTCAGCTGTGATGGCCGGACGAGCTGAAGGATGACTGGACAACTACTGGCCTATTGCCGCGTCCACTTCTTGTTGCTGAACGTAGTTTTATGTGTAAGGCTCGTTCGGGTCTGAACACTCAGTTAGTACCAAACTCATGGAGGGAAACGTCGCTCCGTGTTACTGACCAATCTCTCACTCCAGCGGTGCACATCTGTGTCGTGCGTGCGTGCAGTTGTGCTGCCGTTCAACTTTTAACAACAGAACGGCTTTAATATGAGGTCCCATTTAATGATGTTGGTGGAGTATTATCAGGTTAACAATCAAGTTGTTATGCGGTGACAGTCTGTCAGTCAGTAACTGGCCACTGGTTGGCCTCTACAAGCACGGCTGGAATGTGTGCCATTCTTGCTGCGTGTGTGGTGCTAATGTGCGCTGGCATCTGTCAGCAACTTGTCGTTTCCATAGTGAACTGTGTTAATTACAGTTAGGCTACCCCTAGCAACAACCTGTAGATACAGCCCCTATTCCTTAAAGAGGCAGTTTAATGTTGCAGGCAAAAACTGAACCAAAGAAGGAAGGCCCTTGAGTGTCTCTATGCTGTTATCTGGCTTTTTTCTTATGTAGTTCAGGGATCCGTGACAGGCAGACAACGTCTGCCCCAACACTGTAATAAAACAATTTCTGGGGATTTTTGTTTTTGGATCAAAACATTTTATTTTACAATCCTGTTTCCAAAAAAGTTAAATGCAAATAAATGCAAATGAAAACAGTGGTGTGCCAATCATTTAATCGCTATATTTATTGAATTTGAATTGAAAATAGTAGAAAGACAACATATCAAATGTTGAAACAGAGAAATTGTATTGTTTTTGGAAAAATATATGCCCATTTTGATAAGGATAACCCCAGTCAGAAACAAAAAACTGATTTGTAAAACCATTAATGCAATTAAAATTAAAAAATAAAGATTTCCCTATGAATTAAAAGTACAAACCTACCTTTACCATCACATAAAATGGCTGAAATTAGAATCAAGTTCTCCAAAATAGGTACAAAGGATTATTGAAGGAATATCATTACAGTGCAACTTGGGAGGGTCTGGGCTTCCATATATTAAACACTCGGTCTGGTTTGGTCTTAACCATGTGAGTGTGTGGTAACACATTCTGCGAAGATCAAAATACTTATCTGAGGCCCTCAGCAGAAAGATTATTGATGACCATCTAGGAGGGGTTACAAAGCCATTTCCAGGCAATGTAAAGTACATAATTCCACTCTCTGAAAGACCATCTACAAATAGTAGAAATTCGAGATCACTGGCAATCTACAGACAGGTCGCCCCACCAAATTCAACCCAAATGCTGACCGAAAGATGCTCATAGAAGTCTCCATGAACCCCAGGGTAACATCAAGGGATCTACTGGCCTCTAATGTCCTAATTAATGTCGAAGAGCATGAGTAAACTGTCTGGAAAAGACTGCACAAACCTGGCCTACATGGAAGGTCAGGAAGAAGAAAGTATCTGCTCTCAAAAAAAAATATCAAGACACAACTGACATTTGCCAGACAACACCTGGTTAAAGACCAAAACTACTGAAATAATGTCCTCTGGACAAGTGAGTCAAAGATAGACTCCATGTGTGAAATAAACTAAATCCTGCTGGGGGGGTTGAATATGGCTGTGCATGCAAAAAGAAAGCTCTCCAACATGAAAAAACTATTTCTGCACTACAAAATTGGCTTTCTGTTGATTTCTGATTAATACATTATTGCTGTAATCTTTCAGTGTAAGTATAGTACAGGATAGATGTCCATATGTTCAAATATGTGAAAGAAAATTACAATCTCCAAGGGGTTCACTTACTTTTTGACTGTAGTTGTGGTCATTTGCAGTATACCAATTATTTACTATAGTTATGTCGTGACCCTGACCATTCATTCCGACAACAATCAGCCGTGACTGAATCTAGTGGCCAGCCTGTGAATTTCATTGTTTCGGGTTCATACAGTAGGAATTAAATGAAAGAAAATGCTACCTTGGTATTCACCTAAGATGCTGATCTCTGCACCCATTCAGTGTTGTTCATTGACTTTACTTGGAAGCGGGATCACTCCGTTGGTATGGCGACCGCTGCATTACTGCAATGTAGCAGGAGACAGTTCACAGGCAAATGGTTTTATGATTAGCACTGTCTACATGTTAGGGGTTGGAAAGATCCCTTTTCCACCACCCACAACCCGTGTTCTGTAGCATCAGTGTCTCCCTTCCTCTCCCTCGCTATTTGTCGACTGTTGGAAGTGGGGATATTTCTTAACGTCTTGTCTGGTGTTACGTGTCCCGCTGGTCGTATCCTCTTCGGAGGAGTTGGAAGTCTCTCCTGGTTGGCCGTGCCTCGTGTGTGACTCACAGAACTCCACTGAGAACACGGATACCCCAGTGAGGAACGCTGTGTTTCACATACACAGGCGCGGACACACACGGCTCGGGCTCATTTGCGGGACTGATAGATGGGGTCTGTATCAGAAATGGGATGGACCCCCCCCCACCCATCCACCCCTCGTCTGCCTGTATGTCTCACTCGCTCTATTTTTCTCTTTTCTCTACAGCCCTGGGGCAGATCATGCTCTATGTGGATGGTATGAACGGACTCATAAGTCACAATGAAACTGTCCAGTGGCTTTACACACTCGTTGGATCCAAGGTACAGTACAAAGTCAATTACTTGCAAAGGAAGTGTCATAGTACTTTGCTTCTGACCATCTCAAAGCCCAGAAATATGTCAGGCAGTTGGGCTGCCCCCCCCCCCCGGGCTTCCAGTGGCCAGTTCACTCTAGTTCCTCTTCGCCCACAATTTCTCTCTCATTCTTCATCTCGGTCTTTCTTTCTCTTTCTTTCTGTCTTTCTTTGTCTCACACACTCTTTGTCTCTTTCTTTCTCTCTCTTTCTCGCCCCCCCCCCCACCCCTCTCTGTGGGGGAGTGTGTCTCTTTGCATTTCCTGCTGTAACCGATTCTTCTCGCCTCTGCTCCCTCCTCCTGGACATGTGCAACACACTGCCTGGTTTTGATCATTTCCCAGGCTGGCAGTCCCGTTATTAGACGCAGATTTTCACCTCCTGTCTCTCTCTTTTCCTCAGTACTTCTATCTGCTTTCTCTTTTCTGGCTTTACATGATCAAATGCTGTTATATTATTTACCCCTGCAAATACATTCACGGTTCCCTTATTCCCTAAACATCATAGCAGGCCATTATCTCAGCTTTTCAAGGCAGGAAAAACTTTTATCTGGCACTATGGGATACAGTGTTTTCTATTTACACTACCCATCAAAATGATATCAGTGACTAACACGCATGCTGCACAACTTCGTAGTCGGACAGGGATGTTAAAGTGCTTCTCCAGATGTATAACCTACACAACAGGATTGGTATGGTCCCTGGTGCTGGAGCTCATGCCATTGGTTAAACCTTGTTCCGCGTGTGCGTTGTGTAGTTTCGTCTGGTGGTGAAGACAGCCTTGAAGCTGCTCCTGGTGTTTGTGGAGTACACTGAGCCTAACGCTGCCCTGCTCATCCAGGCTGTCAACACCGTGGACACCAAGAGAGGTAAGAAACACCATACCACTTCAGGCTTCACTTCCAGTGGGTTCTCGCATATGGACTATTTGCATGTGCATAGCTGGATGTTCGCGCCTGTGAATCAGCTGTGTTGTGTGCATTGCGGTGTAGGCTGTAAGCTGTGGTTCAATACCGTGGAGATTCTGGATGAGAAGGATGGTGTGGACACAGAACTACTAGTATATGCCATGACCCTAATCAACAAGGTTTATCTCTCTTTCTCAATCTTTCAGTCTGCCTCTCCATCTGTCTTTCACAATATCTTGATTTCCCTCTATATCTCTCTCTCTCTCTCTCTTTCTCTCGATATCTCTATCAGTTCACATGTTAATGGTGAAGTGTGTGTTTGTGTGTGAAGACTCTAGCGGGCCTGCCAGACCAGGACTCGTTCTACGACGTGGTGGACTGCCTGGAGGATCAAGGCATGGAGACCATGTCCAAGAGACACCTGGGCAGGAAAGGTTCTGACCTGGATCTCATGGAGCAGTTCAACATCTACGAGGCATGTCGGTTACCACTGGGTCAGCCTGAACTGGACCAAAATACTTGTAAGGCCCTCACGATTCCGCCGGTCTTACCGTGTTCTCTCCCCGTTGTCCTTCCAGGCGGCTCTGCGCCACGAGGACGGGGACGACGAGAGCCAGCCACCTCCCACGGGTCGGAAAGGCCGGCGCCGTGCCAGTGTGGACTGCACCAACGACAGGCGTGGCCTGGAGCGGAGACGCAGCCGGAGACACTCCCTCCAAAACGGGAGAGGACACACCTCTGCCCCGGCATCCCCCAGTAGCCCCCACTCCCATGGGGGACAGAACAGCAGCTTCCTGCCCTTCGGAGGCCAGCGTATTGATGACGTCAGCGAGAGGTGAGACCGAGGGGAGGACGGAAAACGCAAATGGGGAAAGGCCGAACATGTTAATATGGACATGTGAGAGGTTTGTTCACTGATATGACCTTAAATGGTCAACAGAAACAGGAGTTTAAATAATGAATATGCTAGTCTTACACTAACTTTAATTCTTACCACCCAGAGAAGTTAACTCTAAGGAATAGAAAAATACAGATGATTCAAATCCACAGACAGTTCTTTTCTCTTTTCAGAACAGGAAAGGGCTTGACTGTCAGCATTGTATTAGCATACAGTCTTGGTCAGATGTGTGTGTATTCCAACCAGAGCCCATCTGAATTATTTAATTATATCGTAATAAAAGACTGAGTAAAAAAAGAAAGAGGGCCTTTTGGATGATTTTGCGAAGTGACATTTTGATTAATCTTCTGACTGTGACCTAGCAGAGCTGCTGAAGGAAATGGGAAGCTTCTGTAAACACAGATATTAGTTATTATTAGTTATTACCCTGGCTCTGCCCCAAATCGCACCCTATGTACTCTAGTGACTACTTTTGACTCAGCAGCCGTAAGGAATTGTTCACCACAGAGGGAAGAGTATTTGGGAAGCACCCTCTATGGGTCCTAGCTGTCACAAATCATGTTTCCTTGAGGGAGGGCTAGTTGGACTTCGTCTGTCACCGCAGTAGTTTTAATTTAACATGTTAATTGTTGCACACCCATTAGGAATGATCACTTAGCTTAAACAAAAAAGTGTGATAAGATTTCGCAAGCAGTTTGCTACCATACCAGTATGCTCAATACGGTATTAGAAATAGTCTTTGCTTCAGGAATGATAATATATGAATGTTTTGTCCCAGTGTTTGATGCCTGTCCAGACTCGCTGGGGTTCTAAACTGATACTAAATAAGATCATAAGAAATGTGTCTTTCATTTCTGCAAATCACAACTGGCATATAAATCCTTTCCGCCTGCCACAGAACATACACTTCCATCCATGATGACAAGCCTTTTAAATTAGAATATCTGTTAGCATTTCTGGTAGTGCTTTGTTGTGCAGGTACTTGAATTGAACCCAGAGGGTTATATGATCCCATCCAGTCCTCCACACACAGGAAGTTCAGACCGCCTTTGAAGTGTTCTTCATATGGTTAATGAAACCCAGGCAGGACAGGCCAGATTATTCTTGATAGCTCTAGAAATACTTGTATATGATTATGATACCAGACAGCTACAACACTGCAGATACGACCACACAACCACAGCTTAGTAATTGATTACTGACCAATGAGGTTGTGCTCCTTAACCTCTGGTCGTGGGACCATTACTGGACGCAGATGTCTTTTTGGCTGGTCCCTTAGATGCTTAGCTACAGGTCCCTTAGATG